>OOFE01031422.1:4661-19159 GCA_900323365.1 Monocentris japonica | reverse complement strand
CCCGCTAGTGCGTCAGCCTTCCCGGGCGGCGGGGGGTCCGCCTGGGACGGTTCGGCCGGTGGGATCTCCTCCCAGTCCAGCAGCGGAGCTCGATCCGACTGCTCCACCATAGTACTGATGCCGCCGAGGACTCCGAAAGGGAGACGAATAACACAAATCTCAGAATGTCCAGCCGAATCGAGCTTGCTAAATACACCCCTTGGACTAGATCATGTTTTCCTGCTGCTCTCTGGGGTTTCTATCTATTTGTAAGCGTGTCACATCCACTGACGGGCTGCTCTTCCTCCTCCTGCTTCACTATTTTGATGACGTCGCAGACTTCCGCCCACGTGGGATTATTAATATTTCACGATGGCCTCATTTTTGGTAGCATATTTCTTGTTCCTCAACGGAAATCACTATAATATCTCTACAATGTTCTTATAGTTTTCCTGTAGTGATTTATAGTGTGTATGTTGTACTCAACAGTGAGTTTATAGTGGTCCTATCATCGCCATAATATTCCCACTTTCCTACAGGGACCTATAGTTTTGCTGTGATATTTATATAGTTTCTTTCTAAATTTTAAAATTAGATAGTTCTTTTCGTAAAGGTTGTCTGTGGAATCACCATATGTGCCTCTACATCGTCCATTCTCTTCAAATCTAACGCGATCCTCGCTCCACTGACGAATCAAACAACAACAAATTTCATTCTCAAACAATCATTTGCAGTTTACGAAGCCCGTGAATTGACATGTGCCAAACAAAAAAGTTTTAAAAATTAAAAGTTTCTAGTACGCACGCGATAAAAAGAAATGTTGTTTTGGTTATCAGCTACACCTTTAAAGTCAGGTGTGTCGCTTATGAATTATTTATCTTCCGGCCAATCGGAGAGCTGTATCTGTTAAACCGGATGCATTCTTTTTTAAAACAGGAAGTCATTTACATACGCGGCGCGACATTTAAGCGTGGTGGTGTGGGAAGCCATTTGTGCGTGAGTACACGGCTAGAACTTAAATTAGGGTGCGATTCATCGAAACTGAAACATACACTGCTGTTATGTAATGTATTGTTTTGCTATTGAGCGCCTTTTGAGCTTATATCTATAAATACAGCATCACAGGACTGCTGCACTTCACACGCCCTCACGTGATTTTGTTGGCACAGGGGCCCAAATGATACATCAATATAATATTCCTATAGGGACTGTTGGTACTCAGTAGTGATTTTATAGTGACCTTGTGATATATATAGCGAGAGATTACACTATTTTTCATCTCCTATGGTATCACCATAATATTCCTGTAGGGACTTAGTATTTAGTTTAGTATGTATGTGTACTATCATCCTAAAATGTAACATTGGATTACTATAGTTCTCTGCCATTAGGGGCTGTAAGATGTGGGACCAAATGTTTTTTTTTTTTTTATCTGGCCATATTGCACTAGCAGTATTAACCTTGAGCCTTTTCCACAAGTCAGGCCCCAAGCATGGCGATGTTGTTTGACGGAATCGCCCAGCAGCTGGACTTCTCTAGCTGTGGAGATGAGGGAAGCAGCAGTGACAACAGCTCAGATGATTGCGCCTCTGCAATCTCCAGGATCCAAAGCCCCAGCTCTGCGTGCAGGACCCCCAGGGTGCAACGCCACCGCAGTAGAAGCATCGTCCTGTCCCCCTCCTTGCAGTCCGCCGACCCCATACCCTATGCTGCCTGGAGGAAGCTGAGGCTCTGTGACTCTCCCAACACACCCAAGGTGGCGTGTGAATCATATTGTACATCCACTGTTCATCAATTTGATTCATGTTATTAGTGTGCCTCTGTGCTCTAGGATGAATCTCATAAGTCACACCGATTCTACTTCAGTCATCTGAATTGCATATCTTTCTCCCCTGTAGAGTCTGCTGTCCAGGTCGTCCCAGCCTTGCTCCAGCACTAAGATCAGTCGCAGTCAGAGGACCCTGTGTTTCGCCTCCGCTGCTGCAACCCTCACCCAGTGTCGCAGCCACGCACCTTCTGTAAATGTGAACCCCTTCACCCCTGACACTGTGCGTCGGAGCAGTGAGAACCACAAGAGGAACAGCTGTAGGAGTGATGATGACGATTATTATGGGCACAGGTAAAGTTGGAAGAACTAGTATGGAAAATTGCCTGAACATATTTTATTTACCAAGATCACACAATCAACATACATAGGCCAATTACAGTACAATTAGTCCAGTTATATCATAATATAGGTATCAAAATAAGAGCTCTTTTTAAACAACAGACACTGGAACAGATATGCCCAAGTATTTCTCTTGCCATGGTCAGGAGGGTTTCTTTCACTTATTGGGCTGGTAGATGTTTAATTCTCCACATTGCAGACGAGGGTTGAAATTGGTTTTATTACATGTGGTAGGATACTGAAATGATTTAAGTACTGGATACATTTCTGTTTTCAGAGCCTTTTATGGATAGTCGTGACCGTTGCACTCCTGATTAATACAGTGGGCTTGTGTGGGCTCTGCTGCCCGTGAGATTCATGCTCAATTTCTTCTCTCAGATTGAAACACAGCCTAACGTCATCTGAGGAGGATGATGAAGCATATCTCCCACCAAAGGTAAAACTATTTTTAACCAGTGCTTTCTGGTGAAAAGCTTCTCTCTCAGATGCTTAGATCAGATTTCATCATCAGGCTTTGTCATCTTTGGCTGCCTCCACAGTTCCTGTATTGCCCAAAATAGTGTTGCCATTCAGTGCTACTTCCGGGATTTCTCCAAGGAATCTCTAGAGAAAAGAGCTGTCACATACATCACTTTGCCTGTGGAAGTATTACCATACTTGGTGACACATCACAAAGAAATAGTGATTTTTGGCTACCGTTAAACCCAAGACAACTCTGTGACGTCTTCTCCTTCTTTAGAAATTTTTTAACCACAAGGCCATCCATCTGTTTATTTGGCAGAGGCGGGCTGTCCAAGCTTTCATGCTGTCGCGGTATGAGAGTGAATTCCTGGAGCTGGAGCGCATTGGCGCGGGGGAGTTTGGAGCAGTTTTCAAGTGTGTGAAGAGGCTGGATGGCTGCTTGTATGCCATTAAACGCTCCCGGCGACCCCTTGCAGGCTCTGCCAATGAGTGAGTCAACAGCACGGGGCCCCTCCAACTTGAACAGATCGATCACAGTTTTTGATTTAGTAATAATGAGCTTTCATGTGACACCCAGTGCCATAATGAAAATGGGCACTAAAAGGAGACTCATGCAGTACCTGATAAGAATTGGCAAGATTTAACAGTGAATCTATTCTATGCCCTCTCAGGCAGCTGGCCCTAAAGGAAGTGTATGCGCATGCTGTTCTTGGACATCATCCACATGTCGTTCGCTATTATTCAGCATGGGCTGAGGATGATCACATGATTATCCAGAATGAGTACTGTGATGGTAAGTTGCAGGGTACTATCAAAAGAGCGGTGAGGGAAGATTTGAACTGATAAACTATAAATGTCTTCTGGTGAGCTAGATTCAATGGTGTAGTTTGGGTCTTGTCTAAGCCATGGCACCCTTTTGTGCGGCCCAGGCGGAAGTCTCTATGACGCCATTGTGAAGAAGGAGGTGCAGGGGGAGCTGTTTTCAGAGGCGGAGTTGAAAGACCTGCTCCTGCAAGTCTCTTTGGGCCTAAAATACATCCACAGCTCAGGCCTCGTGCACCTGGACATCAAACCCAGTAAGTCTCTTCATCTTTTTATTTATTTATTTATTTTTCCCTAGTAAGTTTTCACCTGTATTCCCTTGTTGTGGCTCATCATGCCAATCCTGTCTTTGTTTCAACTGTCTGTAGGTAATATATTCATCTGCCAGCCGCCCAGCAAAAGTGAAGCAGGTGAGGGGGAGAGTGAGGAGGAGGAAGATGAAGGCTCTTCAGCAGGAGTCGTTTATAAAATTGGTATATCCCGTTTCATGTTGCGTAAAGTATTTCCTTACTTGGTGGTTCTGTGTCACTGACTTGTCATTCTCTGATGCTTGGCGTTCACTGCAGGGGACCTGGGTCATGTGACATCTACCAGCGGTCCTCAAGTGGAGGAGGGGGACAGCCGCTTTCTGGCCAGTGAGGTCCTGCATGAGGTAAAGTGGCCCAAGTGTTACTTGAAAGTCCTAATGAAGTATTAAAAATAGGCTTGTGGTCTATGAGTCAGTTACAGCTCAGAGTAGGCTTATGTATGAAATATAAAGTTCTTATGCCATCGCTCTGTTCGTCAGGATTACAGCCATCTCCCCAAGGCAGACATCTTTGCCCTGGGCCTCACTGTGCTGCTGGCAGCCGGGTCTGCTCCTCTGCCTCAGAACGGAGATGAGTGGCACAGCCTTAGAAAGGGTCAGCTACCCAACCTGCCACAGGAGCTCTCACCTCCCTTCAGAAGCCTCCTTCAGGTACTCCCTTTTTTGCTGCCAGCAGTATGAATAGCCGGTTATATAGCAACAAAAACCTATTGGCATGCATTGTTGTTTCTGGAATAGCTTGCTGATTACTTGTCTTTGTGTCAGTTGTTGCTGGATCCAGAGCCAACAAAACGCCCTTCTGCCAGGGAGCTGTGCAAGCACACAGTCCTGAGGGAGGAGAGGACGGGGAGGCTGGCTGCTCAGCTACGCAGAGAGCTCAATGTGGAGAAGTTCAGGACAGCCATGCTTGAGAAGTGAGAACGGATAATATAGGATCATTTAAGCCACATAAAGATTTAATGCTGGCAGGCATCAAGATATATGGGGATGTTATGAGATTAGGTTTTGACTCACAGCAAGCTTTATAGTCTCTATCAAATGATACAATAGAAGCTTTTAACAAAGATTCATCTTTGTTCTAATGTTGCTGTGAAGGGCTAAACACTCAAAGTGCTGACATGGAGCCTCCATTTGGATTTTTCATAATACTTCTAACGAGAGGTCCAAAAGTTTGTATATGAAGTTTCACACTGATTCTTCAGTCTTAACCAAAGTTCCTATTTTGACTATTAGTCAACTGTACTGAGAAATTGGCTTTACACACCTAGATGGAGTGTAGTAATAATCATGAAAGGTTGTGTGTGTGTTTTTTTTTTTTTTTTTTTGTCAAAACTGAACAAGCTTACATGACATCAGTATGACCATGGTTTGTGAAATATGGCTTCATATTGTATGGGAACCCTGGAGGTGCCATCCTCCCTCATTGTAAGAAAATAATACTGAATAGGGGGGGGGACCCCTTAAAAAAAATTCTGCGGTTGTACCCCTAGATTAAATGGCATAGATATGACCAGCAGGTGGTGCAGTTCTAAATTTAATGGAAAACAAATTCTCTGATGGCTTCTATGCAACCCTACCCTCCATACCAATTCACTCCTATCCTATTGACGCCCATCTTTCCTTGCCTTTTACATCTCTTAGTTATTAAATTGGTCCTCATATATTAATTCTCACATGTAAACACTTTTGAAAACAACTCATTCCATCAATTTCCTTTCCACAGAGAGCTCATGGAGGCTCGTTTGGCAGCTCTGTCACCACAGCAGGGCCTTCCCGCTGGGCTGCAGCCATCTACTAAGACAGGGTCTGCAAACAGAACGGGAAGGAGGCTTGTTGGAAAGAACACTGCCCGATCTGTGAGCTTTGGCTGCCCAGGGTATGGAGTCTGATGAGTCATTGTTTGGCATATATGCTTATCTTTTGGTCTCACATGATGTGACAGTTCCCCTTTGTGAACAATTTTTCCGAGCCCTCCTGATAGGGATACAATTTTTATTTTATCAGGGCAGGACAGTTACCCAAAATCCTGCATGAGGGCCATATGAAGAGGCACTTTAACCAGACTCCCCATAAAGTAAACTTATATACTTGAGAGTGTTGGATGTCACTGGTTTTTAAGGACTGATTCAAATGCTGTTGTCAGGTGATAATTATGATCACTGGTAACTGCTGCAGACAACTGTACCTAACATGAATAATTGGGGACTTGTTTTTTTGTTTTTTTTACTGTAAATAAACATTTTAAGCATTTTATCAGATTGTGTTCCTGTTCATAACTTGATTTAGCTATGTCACTCCTGTTTTTAACACTTATCTCTGCACATCCAGAAAAACAAAGACAAACTGAGGGAAATTCCAGGGGACAGTTCCCATCTGTAGCTGCAGAACAACTTAATAACTGGTTACAGGAATTACATACTGTGACCATTAGTCATCATGAATATCCTATGTTGTATTTGATTACTGCTTGGTTACTTGTTATGACATTGATAATTTGCTAACCTTTTGTATTTCAATGTATTTTGTGTAATTTTTCCAATAAGCCATATCCATACCTCTCCACCAACCCTTGTTTTAGGCTATTCTTGTTTCCAAGCTACATTAGTTTCCAGTCATTAATATATTATTAAAGTTTTGCTTTTGTAGCAAACCAAAGGGTAGAGGGGTAATATGTGTCACATTTCTGTGAGACATCATAGTGGCCATCGGTCCCATTACACATGCAGGCTAGATTACGTTGAATCCAAAACAATGAAAAGTCCATTTCAATTTTTATACGTAGACCCGTTGTAATTCATTCAACCTTTTATAATAAGAAATTACACTTTTGGCTACAAAAGTGCTAGCTTCGCTTTGTACTTCGGTTCCGTTGGTGACTGCTTTTTGAAAGTACTGTCAATATGTACAGACAAATAAACATTCCGAGCTGCTTTCAAGTGTTCCTCGCATGTTCCGACTCCCAACTTCCTGACTCACAAATACGACTTGTCGCGCATTCAAATGCTTTTTTGTCGGAAATAACAAAAGGTAATTCATGTTTTAATTGGAAACAAATCCATAAGAACTCAAATTTGTGGGAACATAGAAACATACATTGACACTTATCAGTGACATACTGTCAAATAATAACCATAGATCGTAGAAAATAAGACTCCTATATGTGCGTTCCCGCAAACGCTCAGCAACATTTCAGCATGACACAGACGTTATGAAAATTCCCTTTCTCAGGCGTATTTACGTTTTTGTCGAGTTTGTCATCTTGTAATACTACAGTTTTCCGACAGCACTCGAAGGCAGCATTATTTGGTGTAGTGCCAGGAAGGAACTAAAGTTTTAGGGTTTGTTGTGCTTTGTACATCACCTCCACTATCTCCGAAGCCCAGTTGACCAGGCAGCAGTAGAGTGTTTTGCATTTTGATTGAAGTTGCTGATGTCAAGACCCGAAGAATCAAACGTGAGTGAAATTAACTTATATGTTCCTCCTTCCTGAATACCTAGCCAAATTGTATTTGCAGTGCTAACTAGCTGGCCGTTTAGCTTAATGTTTTTGTGTTCTAACCATGTTCGAGAGCTAGCTTAACGTTAGCATTGTAACGTTAGCCAACAAGTTAGCTGTTAGTTAGCCAGTTAAATATGATTAATAATAACGCCGTTTTTGCCCTTGTGTTTTAGTTCACGTGCTATGCAAGTGTTTGGTGAATGGTCGTGAATGTTTTGTTTTAAATCAGTATTTAGCCTTTTTCTATTTTCTCAATAATGCAAATTCTTTAGTTAGATATTAGCTGTGTTTTCTTTACCCTGGTAAGCGACTAACGTTATCGTTATTATTGGCTTGTGTTGTCAAGCTAACGGTAGTTGTTCTCGCCTACATAAAACTTCAGTAAAGAAGGGAGTGATCATCGATGGATTACTTCGGGGATGCGATTAGTGGACCAAACACTCCCCTGGTCATCCTGAGCTTTCTCTATCAAACGGACTGTCGAAATTTAGAGCTCCAGAAGGAGCTTCACTCGCTGGGCAAGGAACTGAATGTCACCCCGGACGTCAACTCCAATGGCCCGCGGATAGACACCCTTGAGGACGGGGAACTTGAAACTGATGGTCACTTCCCCAGCAGCGTCAGAGGTTATTTCGGAGATATTCAGCCTGAAGTGGAGCTGGACTTGCCAGGTGAGTATAGATTGTTTCACTTTCATTAATGAAACTAGGTATTCAAATGTGTTTTTAATTTGGCCTAAGCAAAGTTGCAGTGTATTGCAGGATACCAAAACATATGGCAATGTCAACATAACATAAAACCTATAATCTAATCACCAAATGCCCATCATGTCATTGTGGGTTTTAGGGAAAGGAATCGCACTGTCATAGTCCAATAGTTCTCACACTGAAAGCAGGAAGTGGCCATAGTTCAAGATTTGATTAACTTAAACCCAGTTTGTAGTTTTGTCACCAGTGCTAAAGAAACATACACAATGCAGGCTTACTTACATCTATCTTCCTACACTTTTCACTAACATGTTTTCATTTGCAAATGACATATGCTATAGAGGCTAAATTTGTTATCATACAGTATATCTGAGTCAGTGTCTAATGGGAACATATGTGATGAAACAACAGGCTCATTTATGTATGTTCCTATGTGGGTACATTTGTTTGCCCTCCATCGTCCCTCCTGTTGAATCCAGAAACAGGCCTTAAACTGTAAGATGACTAAACACTGATGATGCTCATATCTGTTTGCCTCTAGTGAACCATGAAGAAGCAGAGGCCCTTAGGGAGGTCACAGCTGGGCTCATTGAGATTGCAGCCCAGCTTGAAGGCAGCGTTGTGGCTCAGGCTACCCAGAACCTGGCCAGGAAACTGTTAAACACCCCCATCCAGGTGAATCTGCATAGTAGCTGCTGTGATGTTCATTGTCTATTATAGATATGGCATATAGTCATTCATTATTTTCATCTGACTATAACTAACATTGAGTAATTGTCTCAACAAGGGCTTGCAGTGTCATATTGACATTTCTCATATCTGCAGTTTGTATTACTGCTTCTGTCTAGGCTCATGCTCTGAGTGCTAGCAGCCTATGTTGGAAGAAAAACAACATGGCTTTCTCCCTTATTTTTATGGGGTGAAAATGCTAGTGGTCCTATAAGATGCTTGAAATGGATAATCACACATATGTACAATCACTGGAAAAGTAGGCCTAGGTACAGAATAGAATGACACTTCCTGCTTGACCACAGAATGATAAGATGAAGAGGTCAATCACCAATAATATGACTGTTATTTACCTTCCTCCAGTAAACAAAAGTTTGAAAACGGCATGTCAAACTGCCAATTTTAAACTAGTTGTTTGCTTTCCTCACAAGAAACCCGTTTCTGTGGTATGAATTCCCCTTAACCTGCCAGTTGTTGCTTTTTTGCCCACCAGCGGTGGAAAGATCACCTTACCCTGGAGGTGGAGTGGGTGGTGAGGCAGAGCCAGAACCAGGGTTTCGGGCTGGAACACCTACCCCAGGAGCGAGTCATTGTAGCCCTCACACTCACCCTGGTGAAGGGGGTATGTGAACAGGCACCACGACTGCTGAGAAACCTGTTCAACACTGCACTGCTGTACATCAATCCTGTCATGGCCAGGTGACTTTTGAGCTGAAAGTTGAGAGGAAACAAAAAAGAACCTGAAACGAGCATCTGCTCCTCATGACCAGTCAACCGTGAGACTTGCTCTGTCAACCTCCAATTATTAGAACCACTCTCACTGCTGTCTGACAGGGATGTTCAGGGCAGAAGTAAGATGGTCACAGTTAGAATTTACCGTTAGGCCTATGCATTGTGAATTGCAACTTGATTTTTTTTTTTTTTTTGGCCACTTGAGATTTTTCTGTTCTGAATCTTTTGAGTATTGATGAAATGTTACATCATTGTTTTGCTCATTGCTTCAATTTACTTTTGCTTAAAAATGAGGCAATCTTAATTTTGTACTTGAAAATATTTTTCTATTTAGTTTATTTTGTATTGTTGCATTGCTCCTTTCAAGTTGTTCTGAAGAAAAAAACATTAATTTCAGCTTTTTGAGTTGCTGTGTTAAATTGTATTGTCTTAACAATAATAATAAATATACCTCATTCTTTGGCGTAGTTAAATGTACATTGTCATGAATTTTCTGAAATGAAATTGAAATGTACACATTAAACATGTCAACAAACCTCCACAGACAAGTTCTTTTAAATTTTTATTATTAGTCACACTGTCATATAGGAAACTCAAAAGGTACAAAGTGCCATGTTGGGGCCTTTCATATCGATACTGCTCTACGTTTCTACGCTGTGTGTAACACTGACATATGAATGAATCCTTTTTCTTTCTGTGCTCTGGTGTATATAGAACGTTCTAGATTTGGATAGATATTAACAAGTCATTCTTGAATTCTCTTACCAATGCAACTTGCCAGTATGATCCCTGAAAGACAAGGTATTTTGAATTGGTCAAGCAGCAGCTGTGAGAGCAGTATGTGTATTGTGGCGTGTTTGCACCACCTTTGCAAGATAATTTAATTTTGACACCACAGAATTCAACAATTAGGCTTTATTGGTGACTTAGTTTGGAAGAGTATGGCATGACTGATTTTCCAGCTAAATGGATTGCTGTGGTGTAGGCCGAGGGACATCCCACCCTGACCTTTCACGTTTCACAGGCTAACAATGGAAGGGCTGGACCACATCAGAAATTTGGACCACATCAGTGAAGTAAGAATCATTTCATCCATCTTTGGGCAAAATCTTTAATGTCTTTCAATATGCAAAAAGGTGAACTAAAACATCTGCTGCACATTGTTAAATTAATGCAACTCATATGTGCCGTATGGAAAAAGCATTTAACCACAATGGGAGCAGAAATATACTACACTTGCAGAAAGTAATTCATTTAACCGAGTATGCTCGGGGTCTCAAGTACATAAATTGTGTTTCAGTTTGTCGACATTCTAAAATCAAACGGATAGCTTTCTGCATCACATCGGGTTTACATATCAGAACAAAGTGTTTACAGGGGAGAGCAGGAAAAGTTACAGAAAGACTATGCAAACAGATTCCTTTCTGTTGACAGTTTGAAGCTCGGCCATTGTGGATGTGAGGTTTACCTCAGCCAAGACAGAGCATTCTTAGTACACCATCCATGTGTGCAGATTCAGATGGTGCAAAAAAAAAAAAAAAAAAAGCAAGCCCTGAAATAAGCCACAGAGACACTACAGAAACTGAAACAGGCAAATGAAGGGGGGGGAAAAACAACCACACAGTCCAAAACACTTTCCATTTTGAGAGGTGAAGGGCTGGAGTCATAACGAGCTGAAGGCAATGAAACAAGATGTCAAAAGAACATAAGACTGGAAGGGAGGAAAAATACAATAAAAATAAGGAGTACAGAAAAGTACATTATCTCCCCTTTTCTGTGCTTGCACCAGGTGGATTGTCGTGAAGGTAGGTAGGCAGGGAGCAGAGCAGCCCAGGATCCCGGTGGTAAGCCTGGGGATGAGGTGAGAGGTCTGGGGGTCTCGGGTGTTTCCACAGATTCAAAACCTTCAAAAGCATTGCAGATAGAAATGCAGCCTAGCATCATGATACCAACACAATTCGTCAGGAGGGACCCACCATACCTGATCTAATGAACTCATTTCTATCACAACGTCCTGCAAATTAATGTTGCCTTCCCTTGAAAAGGCCCTCCCCTGAGAAAGATGCTACTGCTCTATTCTACTTCCTCCTGTAGGTCAGGGCACCGTATGCCACTACTGCAGCTAGGGCCACCAGGGCAGCACCTCCGTACAGGAGCACTGGGAGCTCTGGTGCTGGCTCAGACTCTGTCTCCACTGGGGGCTCCTCGGCTGGGACCTCTACAGGGGCCCCTGTGGCCTCCGGGGCCGGGGGTGCAGCCAGTGGGGATTCTGGCTCTACCACAGTCTCTGGTTCAGGCTGGGGCTCCCCTGGCTGGGGAGGCACTGTGACTGGCTCTAGCGCTGGTTCTGGTTCTGAGGTGAGTTCGGACTCTGCTGGTGCTGTGGGGGTCAGGGCCTCCCTGACTGGGGGTGGGGGTGCCACCTCAACAGGCACTGGGGCAGTAGCAGCAACAGGCTCTGGCTCAGGGTCTGGTTCTATTGCAGGGGCAGGTAAAGGTGCTGCAGGTTCTGGCTCAGTAGGGGGAGCAGCAGCTTCCAGGGCTGGGGGAGGCGGCTTTGGTTCTGAAGAGGTGAGAGACGGCTCTACGGACAAGCTTTCAGGTGTCTCTATTACAACTGGCTCCTCTAATGAAACCAGGGAGGCTGGAGCTATAGAATCTGCCTCGGACGATGCTGGAAGAGTTGGAGTCTGGTCACTAAATGCCGCCCTGAGCTCGGCTAGATCACTCTCTGTGCCTAGAACACTCATCATGCTTTCCTGAAGCTCAGGCTCCTCTATCGCACCTCCTTCCTCTAGCAACTCTGCCTCCTCACGTTCGACGTGAACGATGTCTGAGTTTGACGAGTTGTTTTCACTACGCTCCTCAGCCAGGGCAACACCCTCATTGCTGTCCAGGCTCTTGATGTCTTCGGGGTCCATCATACCAACCTGTGCCCAAGACTCGTGGCCTGCCAGAGAAACGGGTAAGCTTTCTGTCTGCCAAGAGCTCTGCCCACTGTTGTCCCCCGTGCAGAGCAGCGAGGAGGGGGGGCTGAGCTGGTCGGAGTGCTGCTCTCCTGACAGGATGTAGATATCGTTGCTGTCCTCAGCGATGATCACGCCTCGCTCCTCCTCTTCCTCAAGGTTAAATACTGCAGCCTGAGGGAGACAGACAGGGACAGAGATGGTATCACAATATGCTGCACACTGTGTGATTAAAGAAGACTGAGGTGTTTTAGTTTGAGTTGTAGATGTAACAATTATATCAGTTTGTATGCAGAAAATGTATGCCATTTGCACTGGGTTTCTTAGGCCTTTCAGGCACACTGTTACACCTCACTTTTGCTTAACCTGTTGTCAGAACAGCAGCTGCAACAGAAATGACTCATCGTGGTATAACTGAGTACAACCTGTTGTAATGTAGCTAACATTTTGGCCAAAGTGCGTCAATGTTGTTTCCTGAGAACAGTTGTCTTAGCGTAGCTTCCTCTTGTCTGAGGACAACAGCTCTACTTCAATCAACGCATGTTTACTGTGTCGTCAATCACAAAGATCACAGAGTGTAACAAATCAGCAATCCCATTTTGATAGTTTATGAACTGGTTTACCTTACTTTGTTTTACATAGAATAGTTGAAAGTTATACTGGGAATGATTTTAAAGAGCTGGAATAGTAATGGGAGGCATTTAGCGGGGATTGCATGTAAAGTTTAAAATATAGAGGAGAAAGGAAAGGTGACACTGCCAGCTGGGTTACAAACAAAAAAAAGGTTTAGGCTACATGAATCAACTACATGCATGTGTTGGGCACAATGGGGTTCCTCATTGTGACCTTACTTTAATAATACAGTGAAATAGATTCATATTTCAGATTGTGATGACACTGAAACAAAGACTTTCCCAAGCTCACTAAGAGGAGTTACAGGCAACAGCATCTAGTTATTGAGAGACGAGATGTTATGCAGGAGCATAAACTAAACGTGCGCTATCTGGACTGCATACAACTAGTACAATCAACGAGGACAATGTTAGGACAATGCTGCACAACATTCAGTAAAACTTGTGTTGCTTTTGGAGGGTTTTGTAATGGAACTGGATTACTGAATCACAGGAATCCATGCCACGAGACACGGTAAATTACTTTGCACCTTTGGCTTGTCTTGCATGCCACCTAGTGGTATCCAACTACCACCCAACATAGCATCAGAGGCCATCTGTGAAAGGCTCCCTTATTATGCAACAGTCATATCTGATGATCCTGTGGGTATATTGAGCAGCACAGTGGCCAAACACATTTCAATCAATCAAAGGGTACAGCACTTTGCGCCTACCTGTATACACGTTTGAACTCCATGTATTAAAAGTCAAATTGATCACTTTACCATCCCATTCCTTGTATGAGTGAGTGACCATTAGCCTTTCTACTCCGCTGAGGGTACAATGTGATGTAGTACTTGGACTTGGAGTGGCTCAGAAATAGGCCAGTGAGTGAGTACACACAATGAGACAAGAGTAAAGAGAGTCAAGCTCACATGCTCACTACCTCGGGGGCATACAACTTCTGTTACATGCATTCAAAACACTGAATAAATAGACAGGTTTGAAGATAATGTTGTGGATGGCTGTTTGCGACACTTGCTTGAATTGATTGAATTGTTCAGGCTTAAAACAGGCCTCAACTTTGGCCCATTCCCATCTCTACGCTCCCCATCTCACACTGCTCCTGGCGATCAGAAGCAAAAGAAAAGAAAGATGGATCTCTCCATTCTCTGGCATGAGCAGTGCTGCATGTTCAAAAAGACTGTACAAATTATACCTAAACCCTAAATTAATAATCTCCTCACCAGTGAGTATCCTAGTTTTGAGCAGAGACAGCTAGCAGGTGATGTGGACACAAACACACACAAAAAAAGAAACAGTTGAGTGCAGGCTGGGTGAGTGAGGTGAACGATTGTTTGGCCTAGCCCCGGGGTGCCAGATAGGGAACTGAGCTTCGTTGGCCCGCTGCTGTGTGTGTCACGCAGTTTAGGCATGTCCTGAAGAGACCAGATTCAAACAGACAGGGGGCAGAGACCATGTAGATGTACGGTACTGACTGTGTGTGTGTGTGTGTG
>OOFE01031420.1:21599-40997 GCA_900323365.1 Monocentris japonica | reverse complement strand
AGTGGTTAGAGAGATGAGAGAGTGGAGAGATGCCTTCAAGCTACACCAACTACACACTATCAAAATGCCGTTTAACTGTGACATTAAGTTTTCAGTCTAGACTTTAAGACTGAAGAATTCCGATCATAATCCTATGGTATTCCCGTGATAATTCTATGTTGAAGACATAGAGGAGATGGTAACAAAACTGGTTGTGGCCCTTGTCTCTCACCTACTAGACACATGGGCATATCAAAACACACACACACACACACACACACACACACACAGTCGTATCACTGACCCTTTGAGGTTGTCTCCCAGGCACATGCCGAAGCACTTGGTTCCTGTCTCCATGCAGCGGCGAATCATCAGTCTGTAGCACGGCTCAAAGATATGGAGAGGACATGGCACAGTGGGGAAGGCCATGGTACACACAAAGATAGGCACATTCTTGTTGAGACTGAAAAGAAACAAGAATAAAAAAAGAATATATTCAATGATCTGGTCCAGATCAGTGTTTCCTATGGATTGGGAAATATTACAGAAATTCCAAAAGACATCAGAAGAAAATGAATCCGTTTTCCCTCAGGTCCGGGAAAGGTAACTACGGGGCGAGTTGCGAGCTTGCTCCAGGACACTGATAGTGAACATTACCTAAGAGGTCAGTGTGTCAGTTGGACAGGGGTGGCGCATTAACTAGGTCAGTATAACAGAACATCATTGACGTGGAAACTCTGCGGCAGACACGAGACACTCACTCAACCTCAAGCCTACGCTCTCACGCTGAGGATGATGGAATGTTAATTGTGTAGATGGAAAAGATGGAGGAAGGTAGGAAAAGAAAGAAGAAGAGTGGGAAGAAAAAAAGAGAGAAAACAAGCTACTAGAATACAAGACAAGGACGGGGGATAGGTAGAACGAACACAAACTTACTTGGAAAGCTCAGCCATCTCCTCCTGGTTAACTTTCTGTCTTTCCATTAGCTCAGAGGGAAGATACTTCGATATCAGGTTCTCCATCAGTACCGTCTTACAGTACTGCCTCTGGGCTAGGTACTGGGGGGAGAGAGAGAGAGAGAGAAGACTATTAGAAATATGGAGTGGCAGAACCATAGAGAGACCCCAGACTGTTCTTCCTTTCATCAAAGTATTGTTTGGTATAGTGGTACGTACCTCAGACAGTTCTTCTTTACAGAGCGGACACTTGGGGTTGTGGTCTAGACACCTCTCCAGACACTGAAGACAGAACGTGTGGCCGCACGGTGTCGTCACTGGCTTATAGAAGAGCCTGGGTGGGAAACACACACCATTGTTCAAAACCAGTGGCACAAGAGTGAAACACACACCAATACCGGCAAACACAGACATGCTGTACTGTAGCTATCTTTGTAATGTGAGATTTTGTCATCTTTGGATCTTGTACACGTCTTGACGAATAACACAAATACACTCACCTCATACAGAGAGAACACTCCAGATCTGTGGGGTCGATGAGGTCACCAACCACAGAACTCCATGAACCAATCACCTCTGTCAGCGCTAAATGAAGAGAGATGGTTGGACAAAGGGTTAGTCGGGAAACCTGCAAATATCCGTAGCTGTTATTAAACTTCTAGAATATTTGAATCCTGAAAAAAGTCTTGTTTAATTTAGTGAATGCAAAAAAAACATTTTAAATGAGTACATGCATTTGTGCACAAAGCTCACCAGACTTGAATCTCTTATGATCGTAGTTCCCCTCATCTCCTCCCTCCTCCTCCTCCTCATCCTCTGTGCTCCTTCGTTTCCGTTTGTGGAGGAGACCATGGTCCAGCCTCCTGACCTCTGCCTCACCCTGACCGTTGACCTCACTGCACGCTGACCTCTCACAGTGGTATTGTGGGTAATCAAGTACAAGGGGTGAGGAGGCAAGGTGGGACTCTGACAACAACTGGCTGGGGCTGAGGGGCTGAGGGAGGGAGAAGGATGCAGAGAGAATGAAGTAGAAGGATGGGGGAGGGGTTGATAGGGAAGGGAGGGAGGAAGAGCGAGAGAGAGAGAAAGGAATACATGAGCTCCTTCTAGACCCCTCAATGCCATGCTTGTTTTTAGATACAAGACGGTGTGGAAGGCATCTCTTACCTTGGAAGCCTTAGTGGAGGGATCTGCAGTGCCAAGGCAGGGTGGGTGTGCAGGTGTGTGTGTGACAGACACCGTGTATACATGTGTGTCTGAGTGTGTGATGCTGTTTTTGATGTGTGCTCTGGAAGACAGCAGGTTGGAGTAGTCCAGGATTCGGTCAGGGACATGGTCTGTGACTGGGGCCAGGAGATCACTGAGGAGCTGAGAGGAGGAGAGAGGAGAGGATTTGATTATTCACAGCATTCTCATGGCACCGCGTCATGAACCAATAGGGAACTAATATGATGGTGCCACTGTGCCAGATTGCTTTGCCACAGTGCCTGAGAGCACATGCTTCTACGTGAGGTTTCGTTGGCAGATTGTGATTTCATTGTGAGATTGCGGCACTCACTGGAATGTCACTCAGCAACCGCATAGTAACCTGTTTCATGTACAATGATACAAGAAGTCATGTCCAACATGCACACTGCCTCTTGTATACAGATGCATACAGATATATACTGATGTATACCTTCAGATGGCACAAAGATAGGTTTGGCAACCATGTTATCTGGTACAAGCAGGGATGTGGAGGGGAAATTTCACCGTTTTATTGGCTGAGGTCTATCCACCTTTTTAGGTTTCCATACAGTAAAGGTTTTTTATGTAATTTTTAGTGTACAACATAGTAGTAGTATCAGGTATTTTAAGGGAAAAAGCATAAAGTAATTATTTTCTAAAAACATAACTGATATTTGTTTATGTTGTTGGTCATTTGCCGTAGGTTGATCACCGCCTTTAGATCATAGCTTGCTTAGCTTTTTATTCAAAACTACATCCCTGGTTACAACATGCTGGTTTTCAGCAGTTAATATTTGAAGAAAGAAAAAGCTGCTGTGGCCACTGCAGTACCAATGCAGCATAGATGCGAGACAGGGGGATTTACTGAGCGGTAACCATCATTAACGTTTACCTTGTAAGCCTCAGTCCTGGCCAGTCTACAGTCGGGCTCTATGGACAGACAGACCAGGTATTCTCTCAGAGCTTCCTCTGTTCTGCCCAACGACACCAGGGCCTGGGCCTTACGAACATGACCCTGTGGACAGGGCGAAAGATATGTCACTGCATATTAGTATACCAGCTGTAAGCTTTTTATATCGCATGTAGGACACTATTTGTTAAATTTATCACGCTAGATGGTTGGCAGACGAATCTACAGTTTGGCTGCCTGTCAGTGGTCTTCCAGCCCACCAGTCAATCAATCAATCAATCAATTAGGCATACCTTAGACCAGTGAGGCATGAGTCTGCAGGCCGTCTCAGCGTCTCTCAGAGCCTTTTCATAGTGTTTGAGACTGGAGTGGATCTGGGAACGGTTACTGAACAGTATGTGATCCCTGGGGGCTGAGGAGGACAGGACAAACAGTTATTAGTTAGTTAGTTAGTTAGTTAGTTAGTTAGGATAGACAGACAGACAGACAGACAGACAGATAGATAGACAGATTTCTATGTAGGAATCACTGGATATTTAAGATGATACATTTAAGATGAATACAACGGTTATCAGCGACACCTACAGGTCCCCTCACTGCAAGCAGAGGGGAGCAACAGCCCAGGTAACTTAACTCACACTGTAGTTGTCATTTTCACTTTAACGTCAGTGCATCTGACTACATGAGCAATACTCTTACACATCTAGAACGTCTTGTGTTAATATTTGATATAAATATCGTAACTACTTTCACTGCATCACTTTTCGTCTTCATTTGCGTTGGCCAACCTTACCCTATATACCTTATAAAACCCTCTTTTTTGTACTTGAGCTGAGAGGCGGCAGTTGTTATGTACTGTTTCATGACCCTGATGCATGTTGCAACTGTTTCACAACCCACTGAAGATTTTCTTTTTTTTTTTAAACTGAAAATAAGGCTGTTTTCTTATGTCCTCCTCAATAGCTTACTTTATTGGAAATAAAAGGTTTTCATCTGAAAGCAGCAATATTTAAAAAAAAATCACTTGCGTTCAACGTTATACAACAGCTTATGAAAGAAATGCTGCCTTACAAAACCATGCAGCACTATCAAGGTCACCCACATTCCAGGTTTCATAACTAAGAAAACTTATGCAAATGTCGCAGATGTCTCTATGGGAATCAGAAGGAAAGCCATTTCCCTGGCTTCTGCACGGGCACAGGTAGTAAAGAAACACAACTGAAAAGACCCATGCAAAGAAAATAGAAGAACATTTTGCATGATAGATAGGTGGATATAAAAAAAACTGAGTTTAGGTAAAACGCACATATCGGGCACAGCGTTAACATTAAAGCCATTCGATGGTGGACAGGGGTCAGCATGGGCACTCTGACCGGTCTGCAGCTATGCAGCCCCATACGCAGCAAGCTGCGATGCACTGTGTGTTCTGACACCTTTCTATCATAGCCAGCATTAACTTTTTCAGCAATTTGTGCTACAGTAGCTCTTCTGTGGGATCGGACCAGACGGGCTAGCCTTCGCTCCCCACGTGCATCAATGAGCCTTGGGTGCCCATGACCCTTTCGCCGGTTCACCGGTTGTCCTTCCTTGGACCACTTTTGGTAGGTACTAACCACTGCATACCGGGAACACCCCGCAAGACCTGCCGTTTTGGAGATGCTCTGACCCAGTCATCTAGCCCTCACAATTTGGTCCTTGTCAAAGTCACTCAGATCCTTACGCTTGCCCATTTTTCCTGCTTCCAACACATCAACTTCAAGAACTGACTGTTCACTTGCTTCCCAATATATCCCACCCCTTGACAGGTGCCATTGTAACGATGTAATTCACTTCACCTGTCAGTGGTTTTAATGTTATGGCTGATAGGTGTACATGTTCTTTACAAGTGTATGTAAACTTTTGACCTCAACTGTATATATAATTACACAGATACACTAATATTATTTTAACTTAATACCTAATTTAAGGTATTAATACCTTAAATTTTAGATGTGACTAAATATTACAAATAAGGATTCTGAAATAATCCTGTACAATTATTTTAAAAAAAAAAAGAGTGAATATCTTCATAGCATTTAATAAGGCACAAAGGAAGTCACACAGGTTGTATAGATAGGTGGAATAGTTCCCTTTTATTGACAGTAAACTGTTTTGGTGCACTGAGCACTGGTTGAGTAGGGGGATCCACATGCTGCGGCTTGTCCACGCGTCTGGTCTGTGCTGCTTCACTCCACTACATCTGTGACGCAGGAATAGAGAATGGATTGCTTTACGCTAGCTTTACATCACCCCAATCCAGTATTTTTCCAGGGCAGAGTTTATGAATCACATCTCTTGCAGCTTATTTTGACATGACTCACTAATGAACAGGTTCTGGTGAATGACGCCAGTTCAGAAGATTTCGATTCTATGGCTGTAAAGCAACAGTATTACCCTCAAGGAACTGTGATCTAGTATTACATGTTGAATTTAAGAATAGTTGGGTCGTCTTTTCAGGAATCCGACTCCTCCAAAATAGATCATGTTGATCTGTTTCATTGAATAGATCTACAACCTTGGATTGGGAGGAATTTGACCATTTTTATACCACTTTCAGCATGTTTTGGAAGAGGAACAGTGCATCCTGGATCCTAAAGTAGCTCAAGATGAAGCAGATGATACAGTATAAATCAAGCACAATGAGCACCTAGGGACAGACATCTTAGAGTGCCCTGGATTTTTGTCCTAGATTCACTCAAATGTAAGGAGGACTGTATTCAAATAAACAAACACAGCGCCTTATTTTTTAGGCCATTCTGTCAACTTGACCTGTCTGCGCTGACTCTAAAATTGAAACGTTTTCTTCACTACTGCATTAAGTCAATGTTGAAAAACACCTGAGGTCTATTGTCACATCCTGCCAGATCACCTTGCCCTTGGGGTATTTTTCCTCAATTCATTCTGAACTCAACACAAAACCTGTTTGATCACATTTAAACCCATTTTCATTTCAAGCCTGTTTTTACTAGGTGGTTTAGAAAACATTCACTTGGTCACCAAAACGTTTACAAACAATTCAATGCATGTATGCAATAAAAGTTACTTTCACTGAATTCAGTTCAACTCTGTTAGTATACTATTGAAACTGGAGATCTATTCAACTGTAGACGTGGAGCTTCAAGGTAAAGGTTTTTACAAGTTATCACCTTGTTCCTTGGCTGTAGCCTCGGTGGCTTCATCTGTGGCAGGAAAATGAGAGAATGGGGGATTATTATAAATGCTAAATTATAGCAGGCCAGACTAGTGTAGTTATTTATGGCCATTTTACATTATCTTACCCAAATTGCCTACGTTCTCTGTCTCTGCCTCATAGTGTTCTGGAAAGACACTAAAAATTATATTGTGTTGATGCAGCAAGCACAATATTGTAGACCTACGTTTAGTATTTTACAAAAATTGTACCTCTGTACAATTAGATTTTAGTGTAGAACACACAAGATGGTTACACTTACCGCGCTTCTGTCTCATGCCTATCAAAAAATTACAATGGCAGAAACCAAAATGGGTATAGTTATAGAAACATGGGACATCATGGGATGAACTTCCTATACAAGAGAAACATAATGGGCTCACCATCTGTGTTCTCAATGGACTCAGATTCTGATTCTGTGGAAGACAGACGAGGGAATAAACAAGATTGTGATATTTTAGTTGTCAGTCTTTTGAATGGCCTTATGCATCGATCCCACCTGCGATAGTCCTTTGCAGCGCTTTTCTAAACGGAGCTTTGTTGCCATCTAAAGGCATGTATTTGAAACACACAGTAACCTTTTCCCTACCCTCATGGGATGCACCATCAGCGTTCCCGTCTCCCTCTGCTGGAGGAGAACATTAACAAAGTTATGCAATGTTGAATTTCATGTAAACATCACATGTGGTCTGTCACCAAGAGGATCTTCTTTGTTAGGTATAAAATCCTACACACCTATCTTGTCATCTTCAACTTCAATTTGCTCCTCCTCTGTTGAAAACATTTTAATGGTTGTTTTAACTCATATAAAATGTATTAAACTATTACAATGCAATTATCAGACTAACAAGAACTTACCAGCTTCATCTTTAACGGCCTCTGTTTGAAAGATTTAAAGAGATTGCTGTAATAACTGGACCAGTCATCAACATTAAGAACCAACCATTCTCAAGTGTGTATGAAATAAGATATTAGTTGGATTCCCTCACCTAGGTAACGGGCATCCTCACTCTGTTCCTCTGTAAATTGAAAATGATGAAAATGACAAAGTTAGCACTTAAACAATGAAAGACATGTTTGCTCTTCAAGTTCATTTTGAGCTTCGGGCATTGACTTGGACTTTGGTCGCTGCATTTTAAACTTACCATGCTTCTGAGTGGCCTCAAACTCAATTTGATCTGGGGAGACAAAGTGGTAAAATGAGGCAAAACAAGAGCAAAACAATACAAACCACCATTAGTGACATGAAATGAGTCAGCTGCAGCAGAAACGCTAAATGGTCTCTGAGAAACACAAGTGAATCGGTTTTGGCTTTTCTTTTATATATTTTTAATATTTGATTCCCTGTATCATTATACGATGAACATAAAGTGATCACTTAAAGTACATAACGTTTAAGTTTGAAGGACAGTCGTACCTGTTTTCTGCAGTTCACTTAGCTCACCTGCTGTAAAGGAAACAAGGTATTTTGAGGCCGTAACCATCACCATTCTTATCATAATCATCATCGTTATTGATTAATGGCCTTTCTCACCTTCCTGAACAATTGTTTCATCTTTCTCTGCAGATTCCAGAGATGCAGTGAGAGCTAGGGGGTGTCACAAGTGCACCAGTCAGGCTTCATATAGGTTCATAACTAAAATCTTAACTGTAATTGCATTGCGAATTGTTACGCATGTTTTTTTCTAGAGGCATTTGGCCATAGACATAAGCAAGCAAACATTTAAGCAAACACAATATATCGAATTCAATGTCAAAAATCCAGAGATGACAAATTTGGAAGTTGTATATTAGCAGTCATCTCCCCCCCGCCCCAATTTTGACCTTCACAACCTCCATCACCAGGACATAACTCAGGGTATATTTATTTCCAATTCCCTTGAAAATCATGAAGATAACCATTCATTCATCTTACCAGTGTGGAATGCTGCCACAGCAAGGGAAAAAAATACAGGCACTAGAAATCTCATCTTGGCTCTGTGTCTGGTTATGGAAGGTGGCAGGTGTCAGTCCAAGCTTTGTGTTGTGCTTCTCGTCAGTGTGTGGCCTCTTATATCTTCACTCATCACATGTTTCGCATGGACAGGCGGCTGTGGTACCATTGTCCCTCCCTACCTGAGAAGGCAGCTGGGTGGCACATCCCGGGTAGTCACCACATAGACACATCACTATTCAAGCAGTCAATGGTACCCATTGTCGGCTCTTCAGTCACATGCCCCTTTATTTGGGATGTTGCTATGCATTTGAAAAAAAATGGGAAAATGGGCAGTCCATGTAGTCGAAAAACAATGTTCATTTCCTTTTAGGAATAAAAATGGTGGCTTTACTGCACATCCTTGGCACATGAAACGAGGGTCACAGAATAACTCAAGACAATTCCTCCATTATGCACACAGATCAAAAAGATCCTGATGTCATTTTCTGAATGAAAGGGGAACAGCACTACAGCAAACTAAAGCATATCTTCTCACCCTCACTTCTTGAAGGAAAACACACATTTTAGATTGTGTGAAATGAAGAGGAATTTATTGCAGCAAATGAAACGGCACAACAGAAAAAACAATGAATGCAACATGGCTCCTGAGAAGCAAGTCGCCAAACTCCAGCAGTTCTAAGCTGGAGAAGAGATTCTGACATAAAGACAAGACTAATTCATGGAATTTTACAGAAGCATGGAAAAAACAAGTCATCAATCATAAAACAAGCTAATAAACTGACAATGCTGAATACAGTAGCTTCTCTGCTGTGCATCCTGCACAAGGTGCCAGATAAGTGCTGGCTTGCTGGGATGAAATTCTACATTTTGATACATAAGTAAAGAAGAGCATTTCATCAGTAAGACATTAAACACAGTTGCCTGATCCATTCGGTAACTACATATCTGAGATAAAACTTGGTGAAGGGCTCAGCAGATGGGGTGGGGGGTGACTAGGCCTGAAAGGTACCAGAGACAGTCACAACAGAGCAATGGCCATGAAGGGACTCTACAGGCTAGTGCTGTTTGCACTCCTTCACACAGGGTACTCAGACACAAAGTGCAAGAAGGATAAGCTGAAGAAGAGGCTACTGAGTCACGGAGACTATTGATTACCATCCAATCATCACACAGTAGGGGATCATGTACATGTTGACCTATGCTCAACGCATAGTGGAGGATCGTCCTGATATTTCACTGACACTTCACCCACTTCCATCTTAATGCCGATTATACTGTGTAGCTGTAACAGTGTAAGGACTGTTGTAATTGCAATAGTGCAAGGGTAGCAAAGATTAAATGAGAAGTGATGTCTAAGAAAAGACACACAGCTTGTAATCACTTTATGATTGTAAACACTATTAAAACAGTATGGGTTAGGAGAGTTCAATATTTTTAATAATCAAATAAAATCATGTCAAATAGAGCTTAAGACATTGAGCCTTTAGAGTTGTAATACCATTTTAATTTTATTTGTGCTCAAGCAGTTGGTCACAAAAAAACCCCACTTATTTTATTGATTTTTTTGGTATCTAAAAAGGGACTGTATTGTAAAACCCACACTATTCTGTGGATTAAAATGCACTATTGATTATAATTTGTGCTACAATATCTCGACACATACTCACAAACTGAAAACCTCTTAGAAAATCTAAAAAGACCCCTATAAAAGTGCATTAGAAAGAATGAGTAAACTGCAGCTGTTCCTAAAGTAATGAAAGAATAACAAAGTGATTTTACCAACACAATAGGTTACACCAATAGGCAGAAACATATCATACTCATATCAGTTTGGTCCTTGTGGTCAGACTCTGTTTGACGGGACAATTTAACTGATAAGTGTAGATACAGGGTAGGGTAGAACGACTTTAGCTGTATTAGTGGGTGTTAAGGGGTGGTTCTGGGATGCCAGAAATCACTGTTGAGCCTTCTGCAGATGTAATGGGCCTAATTCAACAAAACATCTGCGATAGGAGGAGACCACGTGGTAAGCCCAGTGACATACAACCCTGTAGCATTTAGATTAGGTGGCTAGTGAATGGTGCTGCATGTCTGACGGTCCTGGTGTCCTCTACAGTCACCATGTGTAGGTTAGTGAAAAGGATGCTCCCCCTGGATTATGGCACAAAGGATTACAACATAATCTGGGGTATTGGTAAATAACGAATTGACAAAGGATTTCTTAAATCACAGGGAGACTTATTTTATAAAGACACAGGCCTTTATATATTTAAGGCATCACAATAGTTTCAAAAGGCTGAAGAATAACACACGACATTAACTGGTCAGTGCAATTAGGTTCTCTCCAACGGCTGTCTTTATATTATTAATAAACTTAAAATAGTACGAAAATACATAGATTTGTTGTTTCTATCCATAACCGTGCATTTCAATTTGCCAAGGAAACCTAATTTGGCAGCACAACTCTCTTGACGACAACTGCCTGTTGCCATCAACAAGATCTATACAGTAGTCTGCTGAAGAGGTAGAGGGAACATCAGCATGGGGACATAATTTGTAAACATTATGGAGTAGTTGAGCCACAGGGTGAGGTTGGTTGGTTCATGTGGCAACAACAAATTGATTTCTTTGATGTTAACTGTACCATGTTCATAACAGCACCCATACCTCTATCTAAAAATAAACTTCATATAAGACACTCACATAAACAGAGGGACACTTTCATGTCTACCCTGCAGTGCAGCATTCACTATGCCTAGTTCACAGTGATGACAAAATTCAGCACAGTGCAATATTGTTCCACTTTTTAGAAAGATTTGTGCTCTTGTTGCTGGTGATACCTACAATTTTAAATACTGACATGGATGAACTGAGAAAAACTTTAGGTTGATTATGTTTTAAGAGGGATGAACACCCCAGATATCTGATAAGCGTGTTGGGACTGTGTTACTACGGTGCAGTGTGGTAGGTGTGTGTACCTGTGTGTTTGCCTGATATATGCCTGATTGATATTATTGCTTTTGCATCTCATCGTCAGTAGTTACATCGCTACTTCTCACTCTTCAGAGTTCCCCTCTCAGACGGGTATGCAGGTCTTCCTGGTCAATCTTGCCCCCCTGGGCATGCCAACGGTGGTGTGCCAGCAGGGCCAGGTTCCTCGCTGAGATAGCACTCATCTCCATGGCACTAGCCGCCCACTCCACAGCGTTGAGGTAGTATAGCCGGTCGTGCAGGATAAAGGGAGGGATCATACGGTGAGGTGGGTGGTAGGCAGGATAAGCCAGCCACCGTGTCTCTGACACTGAATCCCAGGACAGGAACATGTGCTTCAGCTGCTCCTGGGACAGTGGCTGGGGAGAGAACACCTTCCAGACCTTGGTCTCGCTGGCGGGGGGTCGCGTGTAATCTGGAGGGATGTGCACAGGGTCGATAGAGCCCAGGCTGTTGATAACAGAGCCCTTACAGTCTGTGGTGAGGATATCAGACACCATGAACTCTGAGGCCTGCTCTGTGGTCCCAAGGTAGGACATGTTCAACAGGCCGTGGACCAGAGTAGACACTGTCTGGTGGTAGCGCCCAGGGTAGTGAGACGGGATTGGTGGGGAGAAGCCTGAGAAGCTGATGTCAGACTTACCCTGGTGAAGTGGTGTGGCTATAATCACTATGTCATACAGGGCGTGTGCTGAGCCAGATTCCCCAACATAATTGAGCTCATAGAAATTGGCTGTGGTGCCTGAGAATAGGAGACAGAAATGTAGTTAGGCTGAGAAGTTTCAAAGGTGGGGCTCAAAGACTGAAAATGGGTAAACATGCACAGGAGAAAACAATCAATAAGAGAAAACAATCAGTTCTGTAGTAAATGAAGGAATTTAAACCATACCTGACTTGGACGGCCGAACCCTGATTGAAATGGAAGTCACTTGGGCTGGGATGAGCTTGGCTTTGCTGTGATACAGTAGTCCTGAGCACACTCTTTTATTTCCTCCATCCACTGCCCACAGGCCTGAATCTGCTCCTGCTAATGACACTGCCCCTAGAGGCAAGAAAACAAACAATACAGCATCATTTTACAATCCATAACTTTGGCCTTTCAACAAAAAGCTTAAACATTAGCTACATGATGAACTAATCCAAATTCTGGTGTTTATTTTGTGACACATACCCACAAAGCCATTGATGCGGACACTTTGGCCATAGTTGACACGAGTGATGGGCGTCACAAATTCGTTGAGGAAGATCTGTGAAAATCCCTCCCCCAGCATGGCCTCCTCCAAGGTCTGGTTTAACAGAGTAAGAAAACTATCACCACCCATGGCATGCAAGAGCTTCTCCACACTGGAGAAGGAGTAACCAAACTGCTGGTACTGGTAGATCCTGTGAAGAACAAAAATTACAACATTATTAAGATGCCTGACAGAACAGCGAACAGTCCTTCAGTAAACACTTTCCTGAATTTCAAGCAGAAAGGGTAAGATTTAATAGCCATGACAACTGCTTTTCTGTCCACAAAATGTTTTTTTACATTTATTGTATATCAGAAAATAAAGGCCATTCTCACCTCATAAATTTGTCCAAAATACTCTCCACCCACATCTGCATTCGAATAAAGTTGAACCCATACTGCCAGAGGACGCGCAAGATATTCACAATAAACCAGTCACTCTCTTCGAAGATGAGCTCCTTTCCATCAAAGATGGCGGTTTTAGAAGGAACATCCTTCCTCTGAGGAATACCTTGTCAACAAAGGAAACAAAGAACAATGAGTTCTTAGTTATTAGTTGGACTCATATTAAACTTATGTATTGGAGTATATACAAGTTATGGCTTCGATTATTCCTACATTTGTGCTACAAGACGATCATACTATAGCATTGGCCTATATAAATTTAGAGAGGACCGTGTTACCTAGTTTATCAATAAAGTGCTTCATGTGTAGGTTTAGGGG
This sequence comes from Monocentris japonica, assembly GCA_900323365.1. Classification (NCBI taxonomy): domain Eukaryota; kingdom Metazoa; phylum Chordata; class Actinopteri; order Trachichthyiformes; family Monocentridae; genus Monocentris; species Monocentris japonica. Next base: position 27,815 of record OOFE01031420.1, on the reverse strand, counting down.
GTGGATAACAGAGCCTCCTGTCTCATACTCATAATCCCCTATCTTCACAGTCGCTAGTCGCCCGCCAACAGTGCCTGGTTCAAACACATCAATCTTCACCCCCGTTCCAAACTCCTGCCTCAGGAAGTACGCTGCCGATGTGCCGCCAATGCCTGCTCCAACCACAGCTTTAAAAGAAGCAATAACAAATAACAAAGTAAAACATCTTTAAGAAAGTCTCAACTGAACACATGATGCATCCTATCCACACCATCTGCAAGCCTGGGAATATTGGCCCAGGCTGGGACTGGCTTACCTATCCTCTTGGGCTGGTCTCGCAGCCCTGGAGCTGAGGCTAGACTTCTTCTCCCAGTCTGACAAAACCCTAGCAACAGCAATGCTCCCAAGGACAGGGTTCGTACACTCATCGTGGGAATTTAGTTCTTTACAATAATGGACATCTGTACAGGCAGAAAATATAAATCATTATCACGTAAGCCAAGTTGTAAGCGAAGTCTCTTGGTCAAAGGTCACATTCACAAGATCGTAGACGCCAGCAAAGGATCGCACATGAATTGAAGTAACTGCATAACTGTCTGTTCGTATCATATTTACAAGTCTGACGAGAAAACGTTTAGTCCATAGAAGAGGAAGTAATACGCTGCACATTGAGCTCACCATTTCAAAAATCATTGGAGGAGAGCTGGGGACTCGAGTAGAAGCAGACTTCAAAGAATTGTCTTCACCATTTAGCTTCAAGACGACTTTCAAACTAGTTATAACTACTCGTCTATCTAGTTTTACAGCAAACGGATGAGTTAATCGAATCTACTATGAGACTATTTGACTAAAACTAACTTGAATTCAAGCTTGAATCACCTAGTAGCAGTGTGAAATTCGCCACAATAATTCAACGCACTTCCGGTTCAAGTTTACCATCGGGCTTCACAATAAAAGCATTTTATAGTATTTTTTTTTTGTCTGGACAACCAAACCAATGCCAAAAATGTACTTTTCCTTGAAAATGAAATATATCATATCAATTATCTGGCTATATCATAAACCAAATTTGGTTTCACAGTTTTATGGTGCAGTGACATGCACAATTACCCCTGCCATTTTTTAATTTAGTGTCCAACTGCCTCAAAGATTAGCAAATATGTTCAAATAAATAAATACCTGAAGGGAAAGCAAAGAGGATAAGGACCAATCATATTCTGTTACTTTATTACTATTTTCCCCCCAAAAGTTCACTGCCGAAGAAAACAACTTTTTCATATTATAAGGGATACTATGAAGGGACAGTGACACATAGGAGCAGCCTTGGGAACATAAAGCCAAGGCTATTCTCTTGAGAGGCTGTGTCCAGGCCTGTGTATGGTTGAAGCTGACAGGGGCCCATGTATAACAGGCTGAATGTCAGTACTACTATTTACATTTAATCAGCCTATATTGTTTCATCTGCAGATGGCCCAGGGCTGTATTTTTACATTATTCTACTTATGATTGCATGGTCGCATTCATTTGATTTTTCATTGAATTTTGATTTGAAAGGTAAATGCACCTCGGTGACAAAACCAGGAATCGCAACAAAGAATGAATAAAGTAGTTTGTAGTTCGGAAGTGATCACCTCCACCTGTCACATCTCACGATGTCTCGCGATTTATTAACCCAAAAACAAATATGTACACTTCTTCAAGATTCAAGAATTATGGGCATAACAGTAGCCCAAGAAAACGTATGAATACCGTCCGTATCATATCAATACATAACCTCGTTAACGTCGCAGAACTACAGTTTCGTCATCTTGGATAGCAAACGGAACCGGATTTTTTTTCAAGAACCAGTTGCGGAAGAGAGGCGGAAGTAGCGCGATTGTCGTTTATGAACCATGCTTACATGGAGGTGACCTTAGGTATTTTCAAATTGTACTGTAAAGAAACTTGGTTGTAAAACAAGAACTTGACCGCGGGCATTGCAGATACATCGTACCAACCCCGCCTAGTTAGAGGTTATAATAAACAAACTTTATTTGAATTTCAACACGCCAAAGAGTGAGGAGGAACCGAGATGGCAGAGGCGCATCAGGCACGCGTACAGACTGTGGTCGAAGAAATGGTCCAAAGCCTAGAAAGGGACCATATTCGCAAAATGCAAGTAAGTGGAAATATGGTGGACTAACGTTACACAAGAATAACGTTATGCATGCGATGCCTTGATTCAAAGTAAATCTTAACACCGTCTTCTCTGCATTGCATAATCGCCGTTAACCCAGTGTCATATGTTCATTTCTGAATTAATAAAGTGAACTCTTATTATAGGGTCGCATGTTCAGGTGCAGCGCAGACTGCTGTGAACGCACCACAGCTTCAATGGCAGAGGTGCACCAGTGCATCGAGCGGTGCCACACTCCTTTGGCCAAGGCTCAAGGACTTGTCACTACAGATCTAGAGAAATTTCAGGTGGGTAAAACGTTATATGTGCATTGCCATTGACTGTTACCAGTATGTGGTATTTAAGTCACTAGTAGTCTAAATTAAATTAGATTTGCCCTCCTACCCCTTACAGGACCGTCTGACCAGATGCACAATGCACTGCAATGATAAGGCCAAGGACCTCTTTGACTCAGGGGCCAAGGAGCCAGCCGTGCGAGCCCTGATGGATCGCTGTGTTGGGAGCTGTGTGGATGACCACATTAACTTGATCCCCAGCATGACCCGCAGACTGAAGGAGAACTTGGACTCTATACCACAGTGATGAGTGGGAAAAGGATGACTGCAGTTAATTCTTTAGACTGCCGGGGCTCATTTCACAGCAAGCAGGGTTAATAAACTCTGACGATTTTGACAACTAGGAGGACTGTCACACCATACACTAACGGAGAAAAGTTTAAAATCAAGCAAAATGGAACATGTGAAATACAGCTTAGAGTTTGGGTATGAGTTTATTGAGATTGAGGTTACTCTGAATTCTGTTACTGGAGAGATTGGAATTGGCATGCACTTAACAGATCCTGTGAAACTGAATGAACTACACACTGAGTCGTATTATTGTACTTTGTGTGTAACCTCCCCTGAGGTGGGAGTTGAACCTTCTTAACATATGTGTTCTCAATATATTTGTGCCCTTGCAACAAGAAAGAATTGCTATATGATGCATCTGGCATGTCATTGTACCAAGCAGACTGGTTGAATATTGTTGGGAAGAGACCTGTACAGAATGCAATTAATCAGTACAAATCCAAGTTTCAGATTTCAGATACTGGACATGTACAACACTGAAACAATACCTCATGGAGAACGCCATGTATGACTGTTGTTTGCAAACATTTCTAATGACTTTTCTCAGCCAGATTGAATCTTTGAAGTTGTTTGCCATTATCAGTCCTCTCCTCCCTTCTCTTTCTCTCCCCATCTTTGTTGTTCTGTTGTGAGATGTTAAGTGTGTGCTGTGCTCGTCTTTCCCCTCGGTGAGATCTGTTTTTGTATTGAAATTAAAGTACTGTAGATGTTACTGATATAAGTTCTGCTTAACAGTATTATTACTAGGCAATGACCAACACATCAATTTGGCTTTTAGCACAACATTCATGTTTTAATGACTGAAGTGAAATATTCTCTATCATATACAAATAATCATAGGAGGCAGCTTGCATGACTGCAGAAGAACATTGTACAAGAACAAATACAAGAGCCAGTGACTTCACTCTAGATCCTCTGTAAACTCATTTAATTGGTCCAAAACTAATCTATCATACTCCAAATAGAAAGTGTTTTGCTTTTGAATCTCAAACGTATCCCACAATTTAATAATGTAACAAGTGAGGTGAATTAAGAACAAATTCATATTCACAATGACAAAAGGCCCTTTGAGGGGAATGGGATAGGCAGGGGGAGTAAATATGAAAAAAAAATATAATACAGTGATATTAGTCACAGACCAGCAGGGTAAGGTTTATAATAGCAGATCAGTCAATGGATCTCTTGTCCGATATGCAAGGAAGGCCAGTTTACAGAGGAATACAGAGTACAGTGTTGTGTTTTATAAGGAAGTTTGGTGGCAAACCTGATGGCAGAATAGTATAAAACCCCAAGCCACTCAAGAGCACCGTAACTTGCTGCAATGTATAGTCTATTACGTGACCATAATCTAACAAGGGTTGGTTAGTCAACTGGACCAGAATTAGTTCAGCTGAGTAAACGATGTGCTAGAAAAAGCAAAGGCAATGTGACTTGTGCCTGAAATGTCTGAATGTGCTGGTTGAAGGATAAGGCACAATCTAATCAAATACCCAGGTTTTTGTAAGAAGTGACCACCTCAACCTCTGAACGTAATTGGAAAGACTGTGGATCATGTTTCTACCCAAACCACATGGCCTTTGTCTTAGAAGTGTGCAACAAAGTTTAGCAAGGAAAATGACTGCTGAATCATATTCAAACTTTAGTGACGAGACCAGACTCCGGAGAGGGGCCAATTGAACGCAAAATTCCATCATCTGCACACAAATAAGTGTAGGAACTACTGACAGCTCTGAGGATGCTGCTGATGTATATTGGGGGGAAAAAGGCTAGGACTTTTTTGACACTTACTGTTAAACTGTCAGAAAGAAGAACAGGCAAAAGGGTGTGCAGTGACACTAATACTTAATCTACAGAGAATGAGGTGGTTTACAGCAGTACAGACCTTTGCTTAATGAATGAAAATAGTTACACTGTTGTGAGTCAAGGGCATCAGCAATATCATTGAGAAGCTTGAGTGACACATTGTGGGTAACTTTAAGTGTTACCCACATTAAGACACATGGGCAGTGTAGATTTAGATTATTTATTGTAGTCTCCATTATTTTCATGGTTTAAGATGCTTTTTGGGTCTGATCCACAGAGGGAGAAGTGACTCTTCAATTGGCTAGTTTAGACCTTCTGGACAGCCCGATTAAACTTATATCTAAATTGTCAAAAGAAGACGTCTGTTAGAAGTGGGATGTCCATTTCAGGTTCTTCAATGAAGAAGCTCTGCTAGCTTTCATCAAACCAGGAACTGAGGCCATTTTTTTCTTAAATCTCATTTTCATTTCCAGTGGAAGCATATTTGTAAACACTTATGAATCAAGGACCAGGTGTCTTCAGAGGTCAAAGTGATTGCAGTCATGTTGGAAGGCTGGTCCATTTAAGTTTTTCAGTGATTATAATAAATCCGAACAATTACACAAACAACTATTACAGGCACATACACACAGTAAAGCAGTGATCACTTCAGTCATTACACCAAACTGATACATAGGAGTATTTGAAAGAATAATGTCAACGAGAGCAGTCTTATCTGGGTGCTTAGTGAAATGTCTTGTGGAATTATGAATGATTTTGAGACATAAAGAGTCAAATTACTGGACTGCTGTGTAAAGTGGGTTAAGTATGTCCCAATTAATGTCACCTATCATACTTCAGTGCATGTCAGGACACAAGGTGAGCACCAAAGGACACTAATGCATGTGTATTCAATTCCAATTCAGAAAAAAAACTTTGGTGAAGAGGCAACAAAACAATAACTGTACAGTTGTAGTAAAGACCTATTGTGGAAAAGGAGAGAGGCTCATCTGATAGCACCACAGCCCACTTAGGCTGGACAGTTTTATTGGCCATCAAACATTTTATACATTTTCTTTTTAAAAAATAAATCCATATAAATGAAGTAATAAATAATAGAAACACCAGATGAAAAACTGACTTTGGAGTTAATCACAATTACAGCTACACAGGCAAGTCATTAAGTACAATGAGAGTTGGACGAGCAATACGTGTCCGCTTTAAATGAAGTCTGACAATAACGGTTTTTATATGAATTTGTTATAGCAACATGAGGTAACTAACAAAGTTCCAAAGGGGCCAAATAGTCGGTGTCCATACTGCAGGTGCATCAGTCACTAAAACTGCAAAAGTAATTCATGTGGAAAGGGGAATAGTCTCAAAAGTGATAACACGTGACAGAGGTTGCAAGTTGAAGCTCACTAACAGTGACAGATTTAACTACGGCCTCAAAAAGTACCGTAGAATTGAATAAACAATTCTGTGACAGTCTCAACAAAACAGTACGTTGTGAGTTTCTTGAAGCTGGTATTTATGGCAGGGCTGCCTTTTGGAAATCAATTGTATCCAAGACACACGACCTGGCACATGGAGCACAAACCTGGACCTCTGAGCAATGGAAAAAATTAGATGTTCTGATGAGTTGTCTCTCAC
>OOFE01031420.1:0-21579 GCA_900323365.1 Monocentris japonica | reverse complement strand
CTCACCACCCCCCCAACATCTGGACAGGTTTACACAAATCCAAAGGATGCCTTCAATCCACAATGTTTGTTGCCAGCTGTTTTCTATCGTGGATCTGTAATATATGGGCAGCCAGTCTCGTGGGAGACATCAGATCCAGTGGTTGCTCTGCATGGTTGTCATCCCATGGTGCAAATACTGTTCCCTCACAATGTTTCCATATTCCAAAATGACAATGCCCCCACAAACACTGCTAAACAAATTCATCATGAAGCCCAGGATGAAGTCAAATGCCTTCCATTGCCTCCCCAGTCACCAGATCTAAACATCATTGAACCATTATGGGATGGTTCCTCTCAAAGAACAGGAGGGTTTCCCTCTTGAAGAAAGGTCCAATATCCCACAACACAGTTTCAAGAGGATGAAGCTGTTCTGAAGGCAAAGGGTAGCTCAATTCATATACTGTAATGCATAACCATTACTTTGAAAACCCCTGTACAGCTAACATATACAAAAATAAGAATGTGCCAAAACACTACATATTAAGATACAAATCATTTCCCCCAAACACTACACAGCATGCAGACGTCATGTCCAATGTGGCATTTAATGTGTCATGGGCCAGTTGGATCGTAGGTCAAGTTTGTGTCAGTTAGCAGATAACTGGAGCATTACCAAGGGAATGGTAGCAGTTCATTGTTGAACAGGCATCAAGATACACTGCGGGCACTGCTCTCTTGTTCTGAGGCATCTGGCCGATGGTCCAACTGGGGCGACGTATACACGAAGTTACAGCACACATAGAGGGGGAATGACAATAACCGGCTGTCCAGGTTCATCACAACATACTCCTGAGTGATTGAGGGATGAGGAGGAATGTTAGTTAACTCTACAACAGCATTTCATGTGCACACCAATAACGCCACGTCTACACTTGGAGTGTGGAGTGTAAATGTGATCAATATTTCTCACTGACCTGGTCTTTCTCAAGGGTAAGGAGCTGGTAACCTGTTGAGCGACTGCAAACCAGCTTTCCCCTGCTATCAAACGAGGCAAGACGTAACCTGGACAAAGAAGGATGGACAGCGGGAGCTTCTCAGTTGGATAAGAACAAAGTAAATACATTATTAAACAGACATCAACATCTGTGGTTCACTCCATATTAAATCATTCTTCTAGAAGGAAGAATGATGTTCCTATTACACATTCAATAGGTAACCTTTCTAACATTTTCATCACTAACTAAAACTCACCAACCTTGAGCAAAAACTGGGTCCTAAAAAAGTGCACACTACAAGAAACGTGCAAATACACACAAAACTTCCATGGCTCACATCTTCTTAGATCCATTTCTGACTGGCTACCAGGTATACCATTTAAAACATTGAGGTTTGAGACCAAGGCTGAAGGTGGAGTGAAGAAAAGAAAAGAGACTTGGGGGTGACCGATGCACAAGTGAAGGAGGCAAATATACATCTGACAAGCTTTTAAGAAAAGTAAGCAAGCCTAAAGGAACTTTTCAGCACGTACACCTTTTTTTTTTTTTTAAAACTTAGCCTTGTCATTTTTTCCACACAATTATTTATATGGATATTTAGACATTATTTAAGTAAAGGTTACCATGTCACCTTGAATTTCAGAAGTGAATGCACATGTAGTGCTGCAAATGAGAGTTAGCAGGCACAGTGAGAATAAAAACAAAGCTTCTCTGAACTGATAAGTACTGATATAACTTAGTTGTTGGAAAATTATTTTACGTGTCGCCATTATTCATTTTGAGATGAAATCCGTACATAGCAAAATAAGATCTAGAGCTGCAAACGCTCAATGATGGATCTTAAAGGTCTGAATAGGTGCCGGAGCATGAACAAAAACTAATCTGATTCATAAACAGTTGCTGGGAACAAAAATGGTTCAGTACTAACTAGCAGTTAGTACTATCGCTGCTAACTGTGCTGTACATTGTGGCCATGCAGTGCATGGGAAAAACCCCCAAAATGCTTCATGACAATTTCAGCACAACACTTTGAACAACATTCAAACTGTCACGTCACACAGTATTTCTTTACCATACCGATTTTCCAGTCTGATGCCTACTCCTTCAATCTGGAAATCAATATGACACCTTGGAATTCTCAGTGTATTATTAGAAATCCATCTAAACAGTTTTAGTTACAACAAATGTTCTAGGTCACCAACCTATATGCCAAATGCCTTCGGGGCTGCAGACTCACAGCACCCCCACATGGCTGACTCAAAGTATTCCTTTTGAAGACTATGAAGCGGTTAGTGTAGGTCACCAGCAGGTCAAAACCAAAATTAAAGCCTGTCCACCGCCAGCAGTACTAAGGGAAAGAAGAGATCATTGTTTTTTTTCTATAGAAAATGCAGCATTACACCAAATACATTTCATTATAAATGACAACAATACAGGGAGACTGTCCAACTCACATCTCCATCTTTAGTCAGCTTCCTGCCACACCTCATACTGCTCAACTCAAACTCTTCCTTGTTAGCTTCCTGGGGACTACAGACACTTATTGTCAAGACCGTATTACAATTATGTTTACTGCATATAATTTATGCTGCTACAGCAAGATGGCACAGCAGCTCACAAGACAGTGGTGAAATTAAATAGTTCATGAAAGGATTTCAATAGTTTAGGTTTCAGGTTCTCACCCATTGTCATTGTCGAATTCTGTCCGGAGCATGGCGAACCACTGGTTTTTGTACACCAACGTTAGCCAATCTGGCAAATGAGGAATGAACAGAAAAAATGCACACAGGGTACATGAACACATGGAAAAAAAAGCAGCAATAACAATAAAATGGAATTGATTACTGTATTATTGTTTATCTTCAGGTTTCATCAAGTTAAATTTAGGACTATGTCTACTTTTTAATACCAGTTAGGTTGAAATATAAGACCAGTTTAGCAACTGAACTAAACATGAAAATGAAAAACAATCAGAATACAGTGGGGTCCAAAAGTCTGAGTCCACGACCAAGAATTCTTGTTTCATCATTTATCAAAAACAAATACATTTTTAGCCAAATGATATTTCTCAAACAAGAATTTCCAAAAATAATTTAATCAATAATTTAAAATAGTTTTCAGTGGAAGTCTTTTTCAAAGTTAAAGCACTAGCAACAATAACGCAGAGAGGACCATATTAATTCAGTCAATATCTGTTATTAGTTGTTAGAAGACCAAAGCAGTTTACACTGTGTATTAGGAGCACGTAACATAACTTGAGGATTTATTCCAGGACTTACAGTTACCCTGATTATCTGCTATCACCTGTTAGATGCTTGTTCGTAAAGTAACTTCAGATAGAACCACATCTTACCAGGGGGCAAAATATTGTCTCTCTCCAGGATCCGTGCAGATGCAAGGTCGTTGATGATATACTGGAGGCGAACATATTTGAAAACAGAAAGAAAAGGTGCACCTTCCTCTGTGTTCAAGAAGGGCTCTTTCTCACTCAGGTCTGTAGAAAAATATGGGAATATCAAAAACCAAAACAGATTGGTCATGTAGATATCATTTCACAGCACAAGAAGTGGCCTTACCTGTCCTGCGTTTGCAAAGCCAGGCATCAGCATCAGCCAGAAGCTGCTTGATGGGGCCGTCCCATGATGGATTGAGTTGCAGAAACATCCACTACAAAGAGAGACATTACAAACAGAGAGCTCTGACAATGCAATGAGTGTATCGGAGAGGAATAAAAGATGGAACCGTTTTACCTTTTTCAGTGCAGTGTATACATCCATCTCCACCTGCATGACAAACAGGTCAGATGACTGGATAAGCTGCTCCATCACCTCCACCCTGTAAAATGAAGTTCAGAGACATACAGTGCACATAGTGTCTATGGTCATAGGTGCTGACCCTACACTGTGTTTTGAAACCTGGTTATTCTAAACACATATGAAGAAGCATTATCTGTTGGATTCTCAATAAAAAGGCTCAGCACTAAAACTGTTATAGACAAGAAGGTTTTTCGAAACATAAAAACATTTGCTAAACCTGGGTGGAAGCAGGACAACAGTAGGCAAATAATGCTGACTTCAGATCTTTATGACAATATACAATTTGATTTGATACCTTCGTTAAACAAAGAATTCACATTGATAACACAGGTCTCATTCAGAAGAGGGAGTAGAAGGTTGAAGATTACGTAAAAGATGAAGAGCATTCAGAGCACATACCCAAGTTCTTTCATTAGGTCGACATTCTGGTGTGTCATAAGGTTGTTCAGAAGCCATTCAAGACACCTTCAAAAAGAGACGCACAAACACCACATGCCATGTGAGTGAATGTCAAAGTAACATTATGGTTACGTGATTTGAAGTAACTGAAATTAACAAATATCTGACTTTTTCACGACTGAATCCAAGCCGTAGATGCTAGCAGAAGAATAGTAACCACACACTGTCTTCACACTGATGTTTTCCTTCATGGTCTCTCCACACTGCTGGATCAAGCCATCCTGTTAACATTAACAAACCACAGAATTTAATTAGGTTTTTGTTCATCTGATCACATAAAAAAACAATATCAACCAATATAAACAGTGCTAAAATGCATGATAGAAATTCTATTCCATCTACAAAATCACATTTCAGATGATATAGTTCAGTCAGTCTACTGACCAGCTGTAGCATACAAGCAGCGGCAAGGATGCTGACGACCCTACTGGGCTTGATCAGAACATCGTCCCGGTATAAGGATCCAAATACCACCTGTAGAGCTATACACAGACACAATTCAGTATAGTGCTATCAGGAAAACAAACTCTCAGGGTGTCTGCAAGTTTCAGAAAGCCAAATTTAAGACTTTTAAAGACCTTATTAATGCTAACTGGATTTGATTTTAAGACCATTTTAAAAAACAAAATAAAGAAACAAAGCTGGCAAAACAGACAATTTCTGATTGAACATAGGTAATGAAAGTAATGAAAATATAAATGGAAAGAATACAAAAAAGGACACCAGGAAATTCATTGGTAAAGGACATGAAGTCCAATTGTGTATAGTAAAGCAGATACAATGCAAAACGTATGAACATGCAGCGCAAAAAAACTTTCATATGGTTACTGTATTTGAGACATTTTAATACCTTAAAGTTAATCATTTATTTTAAGACTTTTTAAGTAACTGCAGAAACCCTGACAAACCAACCCAGCCCATTCCTCTTTTCTGTGATTGAGGTGCTCACCTTCTGTGTCAATGTTCTGGTCAGGGATCTCCAACTTAATTACCATCATGTTGGACTCCTTCCAAGAGCCACTGAACATGCTGGAGAAATACCCTGACTGCAAAAATGAGAGAGAGAGAGAGAGAGAGTGAGAGAGAGAGAGAGATGGTTTAAATGTCAAGTCAGTCAAGTTTATTTAGCCCTTTATCACAAACAAGCCTCAAAGGACTTCACAGGCGTAACTAAATCAGATTTAGATAGTTAGATTTATGACACAATCAGTTATCAATTAATTATTAGTTTACAGAACATGATCAGAACAAAAGCACATGAAAACAGTGAAAGGTTGAAGAGGACTGAAACGTTTTAACAGAGAGGCACGCCTAGGTAATCTACCTAAGGTAACCTAACCTGGCTGGGACCACCAGACTAAGGCGCTCTATGAAGACAAGGAAAAACTCCCAGAAAAACCCTATAGGAGAAATAAATCACCCCGACCAGGATGGCTGGGCGTGCAATAGATGACAGGACAAGAAAGTGAAGGCCATGTAGTTCTGTATATCTAGTTCACAGTAGAATAGTTCAGTATACATCGTCAGCCAGGGCCCCTATAGTTTGGCGTATGTAGTGCAGGCCATATATGTCATTGTCCTCAATCGAGCAGGCATAACCTACTACATGGTATGTGGGTTGTAGTGTATGACTGATTGCCTTTGAAAATGTGTGTGTGTGTCTCTTCATGTTTTACCTGGCACAAGTACACTTTATGGAGGTTCCACTCCTGTCCCAGGGCACAGATGCGAATGTCACTGTTTTCCCCATTCAGGAACAAAGTCTGATAGATGTATTTCGATGTGCTTTTCAATTTCTTCCTGTTCAAGTTTGAAAACATGCCAGCAGAGGAGAAGCAAAAGCAAGACACAAGATTTATTAACTAAATGAGATTTGATGCTGAGCATTTTCTTATAAGACCTTAGATTGGATTCGTCCCTTGCCTGCGTGGTGTATCTAGTACGGCATCCTCCTCCTCTTGTTCACTGTCACAGTCACAGTGGGCGTTTCGTTTCCTCTTCTTACACTCACATCCATGTTTGCGACTAGTGCATGCACCCTCCACAACCTCCTCTTGTGCCTGGGAGGAGGACTGGAATCTGCTGCCCAGATTGCCCATCTTTACCCTTTCAAAGAGACACAAGAAAAAAACAAATAAAAAACAACAGGTCAGCTATATCTTGACATTGTATCAACCTAAAACATGCCCATAGTGTGTGTTTAACTCTTTACTAGAGGGATATCTGCTTAAATACTAAAGAAGAAAGCAGCTGTTAGTTCAGGGGTCCTCTGCTCAAGGTTTGGAGACCCAGAGTACTACCGGTTTTCATTCCAGCCTTCTAATAGGGACTGTTTTACAGGTGAATGCAATTAACTACCTGTTAGGATAGAAAAGCAGTAGTCTGGGTCCCGAGGACCGTAGTTGGGAATTACTGTGTTAATTGATTTGAGACTCTTGTTTGGAGGCATGTTATCTGTTATCTTGCTAACTATAAAAGCTAGAGGTAGCCCGAATTCGTTGTTAAAATCCACTTTGAACGTATCAAGAAAGGATTCAAGATACAAAAAAAGCTAAATTAATTGCAGCGCCATCTTGAGGCCGTTCAGTCTACCTTTGTAGCTGTTGTAGCTACTCAGGCAGATGACATGCTTCCAGATAAGAGTCCCTTGTCAACAAAGAGTCAGATTCCCTTTATTTCGCACGGTATGTGGTGGTTTTGCATGGGGCGCCCTCGGACTCGAGATGCAAGAACATCTTGAGGCCGTTCAGGTTACTCCAGAGGTAACTTAATGCTGCAGCTTACTGAAAATGACAGCGCCTTACCTGATGATCAGGACAGGGCAGTCTGAGGAGACGTGTATTTAGAAGGTAAACGGCTGTGTATCTCAGGTCACACAGTTTATCAGACGTAGACAAGCCAGTCTTTGCTGTCTAGTTCGCTGGACAAGCCGTGGAGCTAACGCTAGCTTAGCTGCTAACTTCATAAACAAGTCAGAAAATAATAACGTTGCTTCCGACAAGCCACTCTTCCAGACAAGATGTATGACTTGTTATCTACGAAAAGCACTATTCATTTTTCAAACAATGTAAATCCCAGAGGCAGGGGTGATGTTAACTAACCTACAAATATGTGGTTGCTTTTTGTCTTCTTCTCTCCGTTGCTAGTGGCAATTCTACGTGAGAGATGGCTGCTTTGTGCAACGGCGCCGTCTATTGTGCGACAGGCGGATTGCACATCTGGGAAACCTCTATTATTACAATAGACTTTACATTTTATTTATAGTCTATTATTTACTGGACACAAATCTTTTCTTTTTTTGGAAAGCGAGGTCATATGTATATTAATATAGTGTTTGTTAAGACCGTTGCCTACCAGATGATTGGCTGAAGATGGGATTCAGTTTATGAACAGTCTTAATTATTATTATGTGACACGTGTGTCTACGTTTTTATCACAACCATGGTCATTGTTATGTCCACTGAGCAACTAAAACATCGAAACAAAAACATAAAATGTAAGTGTTAAATTCTACATAAATGTAAGGTTATGTTAAAGTGGTTGAATCCCAATATCTGACTACTTTAAGGCGCAGTCCCGCTGAGTCCACAAGGAGTTAGCTGTGTTTCACTACGAAAGAGCAAGTCCTTAAGGGCTCCGATATGAACTTTTGGAGCCTTCCATTCGGATTTTTAGCGAGTCTGCAAAGCTGCAGAATTTCAGAATGAATTGCCCATAATTCATAGCGTCCGTGACGTCAATAATTGAGTTCACCGGGAAAGCGCACACAAATGTAAACACACTAAGGATGGCAGGGGTTGGCCAGAAAAGGTTTATCTATAAATGTAAATCTCTATCTAGTAGTGTTTTATGGCACTTGTGTATCCAGTTCTATCTCCAGACAAACGTGTTTTGCATACGAAAGCTGTTTTCATCCGATCAATGAAAACAGATGGTCACTTTCTGATTGGCTTTCTACGTGACACAGTAGCTGCGGACAAGGCATCGTGTGTCACGGAGGCTCTCTCGTTTCTGCTTTTTTCTACATTTCTACGAAATGTGATTTGTTTCAGTCTGGAAATCACACCCCATATTTATATCGATCTCTATTTCAAGCCCTCACCCTCTCGCACTCACACTAGGATTAGACTGTTTAGTCCTTTCAGTCCTCCTCACCCTGTTACTCTGTTTCCATGTGCTTTTGCTCTGATCACATTCTGTAAACATTCACATTCTTCTCTTATTTGTCATAATTGATTGATACTGATTATGTCATAAATCTAACTGTCTATCAACCTTACATAGTTAGGCATGTGAAGCCTGTTTGTGATAAAGGGCTATATAAATAAACTTGACTTGACTGACTATGCAATACGCCGGTGACGTCGCCCAAAGTCCGGAGTCCAGACATTGGGGTTCAGCAAGTCTCGAAATGGAGTCTAATTCACCAGAATAATTTCTCCCCTTAAAAGATATACAATTTGTTATAATATTAACAATATAGATATAACTATATACGATACAGAAATAAATCACTTTATTTTCAAAACTGGATTGATTATAATAATTTGGGTTAAATAATTATCAAACACCCATGGAAAAATATATATTTTTAACAATGTGCCGATAACTCGGGTTTCAATGAACTACCAATGGTCCTATTAAGAGAACATAATGATACTCATTGGGTTTCTATTGCAGAATTTGTACTCCTGCTAATGCGAGTTTGGGACGGTTACACAGGGACAAAGTCTTTTTGCTACCTAGCAAATACTTTTTAGCAAACAAGGGGATTTTTGTGTATGTTACCCCGAGACTATTACTCATTTGTTTTGGGATATGCCAATATGTAAAATACTTCTGCTGTACAGTGGAGGAGTTATTAGGACTTTTATTTTGCAAAGAAGACATACTTTTATTTCAAACCAATCAACGAGGACAATAATGATTTCTTTGTTTTTAATAGATAAATATTTTATTGATTAAATGAAATGAAATGGACGGGAAGCAAACCATTAATTTTTTTTTTCAGTGTAAAAAAGAAGAAATAGAAATACCCATGTATCTATGTTTATGTGTGTGCTCTTTATCTTATGTCTCTTATTCTTTTGTGTTGTTTATAATAAAACAAAAGTCAGCCCGTCTTATTCCTGGCCACCGGCAACAGGAGATGACGTATGTGTCAGCGCTCTGTTAGGGGTGGGGTCATCGGAGGAACCAACCAATCAACGGTGAGCACTTTAATACAACGTCCATTCCCATCCTCCCCCTGACTAGCCTGTGTGGACTGTGACACGTAAGTTGCCCCTGTTGTTTACGTGACTAGGACACCTCTACCTGGGGCAGGGAAAGGAGGAAGGACTTTTATGAGTCCCTGTCCTCAAATCGTCAAATCATCCAGATATTGCACAAAATTGTGGCAGCATGGAGGCAACAGACGGCGTTGCAGGTAAGCTGTTAGCAATGACTTAGTATGGCGTTGTTGTGTATGACAGGTTAGACCAGCATTTGGCCCCGTGATACGCTGTTTCTAAACCAAATCGCGTTGGTTGTATGAATACATGCTGAATTTATTGTCATCGTACAGGGTTCTTCATATATATATATATGAACTGCATGAAGCATACTCCGTTTTTGCACAAGGAGTTTATGTTATGTCCTGTTCTACCTTCACTATAGGTGCTCCTTTTGTTGAGCAGACCGTAGGAGCTGGGAGCAATGATGAGGGGGCACAGACTACAAAGGAGGATACAACCCCTAAAGCAAAAAGCAGGATGGAACGCCTCTTTGGGTTTAGGAAGGAGGACCTCACCTCCTGGCATCGCCTGGTGTGCTTACTGAACCGTCCCACTGACCCTGCATCCCTGGGCATTTTCCGTTTCTTGTTTGGTAAGATGCTTGTTGGTCAATCTCCTGACTGGGTCTGATTGAACAGATCAAAGAGTAAGAGGAAGAGTCAACTGAGCCAGTTGTTCTTTATGCAGCTCGTCATCTGTGTGCCTTTCCAACTGCATGTCTCTTCACTACAGGCATGTTGATGGCTATTGACATCACCCAGGAACGTGGCCTCAGTCACCTAGACTACAAGTACTTGGATGGTGCCCCTGTATGTCGCTTTCCCCTCTTCAATGCGTTACAGCCACTGCCGATGGATTGGATGTACCTGGTCTATGTGGTGATGTTCTTTGGTGGGTTACACTCTGTGTATTATGTACCTTGGATTTCTGTATTTTAATACCAGAAGCTTACTCCTAAAGGGTGATCAGTTGAAAGGTTGGGCTCAGAATTCAAACCGTGTTTTTTACAGGAATTGTTTTAAAAAAAAAAGGGCGTTGCCACCTTTGAAGTTAATCTGATGCAATCAATTTCTGGGAGATTGATCTTAAGTGGGGTGGCTATCTTAGCTGAAAGCATATCTTCCAGTCCTCTCAAGAGTCCATGATAGTTTTCCACATTTTCATCAAGCCAACCAACTCGTTTGGCTGAGTCTGTACTAACATTTTCAACAAATAAAACAAATAAAAGCATAGTGTAAAGTTCATAATAACTAAAGTTACTAAGTGAACAGACACAGTACGTCCTTCGGTAGATCGGCCAGTAGGAGCACCGATCCGTGTACTACTTAATTAATGGTCATTAATGCTGCCTAGTATTGGGCTTTTATAAAACAAATTGTGTTTATATGTTTTTTTTCATTGAAGGCGCTGTTGGCATCATGCTTGGGTGTTTCTACCGTCTCTCCTGCCTTATGTTCACATCCACTTACTGGTACATCTTCTTTCTGGACAAAACGGCATGGAACAATCACTCTTACCTCTATGGCCTTATTGCATTTCAGCTCACACTCATGGATGGCAATAGATACTGGTGAGAAGATTTGTTTTTTTAAAAGGCTGTGCGTGTGTGTGCCGATGCATTCCTGTCTAGATGTGTTAGCTCAACTAATGGAAACATTTATACACGTCTAATTGTAGGTCAATTGATGGATTGCGGAAACCTGCTAAAAGAAATGCCCATGTGCCACTATGGAATTACACTCTCCTGAGGGCACAGGTTTGTAGCCAAAGAGTTTGTGTATCTGTTGAAGCAGTGGCTTTTTTGTCAAGCAATAGAGCAATATAATAATAGATCTTATGGATTATCCATGAACGTGGCTTGGATACAGTTATTCTAATGATGAATATATTCATTGTTCCTCAAAGATATTCATTGTATACTTCATCGCTGGAATCAAGAAATTGGATGCTGACTGGGTGGAGGGATACTCAATGTCATATTTGGCACAACATTGGCTTTTTGATCCTTTCAAGTGAGTACAACTTTTAGCAGCTCAGTTTAAAGAGATAAATGCTGCTTTGTATCGTTGAGTGATGTCATAATCAAAATGCTCCCAATCTAATCTTGCTGTACCCCACCCCATTTTTTTTCAGACTGATTCTGCCTGTGGAGTTAGTAAATCTGCTGGTGGTGCATGGAGGTGGTCTTGTTCTTGATCTGACTGCCGGCTACCTGCTGTTTTTTGATGCCACACGACCTTTTGCATTTTTCTTTGTCTCCTACTTCCACTGTATGAACTCTCAGCTCTTCAGCATTGGTGAGAGCCTGTTGATTTGTGATTGTTTCTCTTTTGAGCTGCAGCCCTCTCTGAGAATGTTGTTCATGACACATTTTATTTGTAGGGTGTCACTTTAAAGTTAATCTCAGTGGGAATGATGCCTTGTCCAAATACTCCACAGGGATGTTTCCCTACACAATGTTGGCCACCAGTCCTCTCTTCTGCTACCCTGACTGGCCAAGAAGATTCTTTGCCCGCTTTCCAGTGTTCCTCAGGGTAGTCCTGCCATGCACAGTTCCGGACCCTCAGCCCAGCACTTCCTGCGTTTATCCTGAGATCCAGAACACAAGTACAGAACAGCAGGAGACCCCATCTGTCCCCAAGGCCTCCAAACCAAGATTTAAACACAAGCTGCGAGCTGTTTTCACTATTCTCTACTTGGCTGAGCAGTTCTTCCTGCCTTACTCCCACTTCATCACACAGGTAGATCTGCTTATTCTATTCTGTTCACCATTTTATTGATTTATGTAACTTTCTGCTTTGCAAGATGTTTTCTAAAAGGGTTGTATAATTGATTTGAAGGAAATGGTGAGTGAGCTGTTAATTTCATCTGGTACTTTTCCACACGTAGATCTTTTGTTCAAAAACTACACATTGCTGACAGCAAAAGCCTTTTGAATCACCAGATGTATAATTGCTCAATCAGTGTCAACATAGTCATCGGTCCTCAGCAAACAGTAGCTCAGACTGGCTTTGTCAGCAAGAGGGTGAGGGCCTCACTATGGTGGGGAATGTGACTTTAGAGAAGTACCTTGGGCTGCACAAAAATACTAGTCAGTATTTCAATAAAAAAAATGATTTATAAGTACCTACATCCATATGTATCATATGTATATGTCCATATGTACCATACTTATTGCAAAGAACATTCTTTTTGTCAATGTTGTGCAATACTAATTTAAGTGTTTGTTTTTATCCAGGGCTACAACAACTGGACCAATGGCTTGTACGGGTATTCCTGGGACATGATGGTCCACTCCCGCAGCCATCAGCATGTCAAGATCACCTACAAAGATGGAAAAACTGGAGAAGTTGGATATCTGAACCCAGGGGTGAGTTATAGAGCCACAGTTAATGGGAGCATCACATCACTTCTATTTTCAGCTCTTTCTTATGAACCTCTGTTATGTTGTCTGTGTAGGTGTTCACACAAACCCGTCGCTGGAAAGACCATGGAGACATGCTGAAGCAGTACGCCACTTGCCTTAGTCAGTACCTACCTCGCTATAATATCTCGGAACCTGAAATTTACTTTGACATCTGGGTGTCCATCAATGAACGTTTCCAGCAAAGGTATTGATGTAAGCCTTTACACTCACATTAGGAATAATAAAGGAAATATTTTTAAAAAAAGGATAAGTATTTTAGATGTATCAAATAAATAATTGTATAATAATAGTCATTTTCATATTTGCTCTGGACTTTTCTATAAGGATCTTTGACCCCCGTGTGGACATTGTAAAGGCTGACTGGTCACCTTTCCGCTCAAATCCATGGCTGATGCCCCTGCTGGTAGACCTCTCACCTTGGAGGACCAAGTTCCAGGAGATTGAGGGCAGTCTGGATAATCAAACTGAGATCGTCTTTATCGCTGACTTCCCAGGTTACAACTCTCTCCTCATACTATCTTTCATTCAGAGGGATTGGTGTAGTTATGTGTTTAGTTTGGTACTGTTGACATGTCAAAAACTTGACCCCTCCTTCTGTTCCTGACAAACATGACAGGTTCTGTTAATTATTGGTGCTTCTTCTTATCATCTTGATTCGTGCTAATTGTAAGCATGTTACCATTTAGGTCTCCATTTAGAAAACTATGTGAGTGAAGACCTCGGTAACACCAGCATCCAAGTTCTGCAGGGCCAACTGGATGTTGAGATAGTAGAGGAGAAGAAGAACTACACTCTGCAGCCTGGTGAACAGATGAAGGTATAGCAATACATCACCATTTATATTGTATGGCTTAAAATGGAATCACAGGCATTTACCCTAGTGTGTGTGTTATGTGTGTGTAGCTCCCTCCAGGGGCCTACCATAAGGTGTACACAGTATCTGAAGTACCCTCTTGCTACATGTACATCTATGTCAACACCACCGAGGCAGCACTGCAGGAGAACTTCACCAAGCTGTTTGAGCTCCAAGAGCGAGTTCGCAATGGAACAGGTGAAGCCAAGTAACACACACCACGAGGATAGCACTTAAGAGTAGAAAATGGAAAAAAATGTGTTAAACAATACCTCATCAAAAAGCACATTGTTAACTACCTCTCACCATTAGAGGAGTTTTCCCCATTTTTCCCCAAGTGCAAAGAAAGTATAGTTCAAGGGTTTGAACAAATGTATCCAAGTAAGGTGTTTGAGCACCCTGACGCGGAGTCTCACCCCACAGAAACGGAGCCCCTCCCACCAGAGCTGCAGCCACTTATCACTGCAGCAAATGACGACGGGTCAGAGATTAACGCCACTGACCCGATTGTCCGGCTGTTCCTGAAGAGGCAGCGCCGCATAAGGGAGGTGAAGAAACGCAGGGAGGCCAATGTGTTTGAGCGACTGAATCGCTTCGCTGTGAAAAAGTACTACTTGTTACGGAGGGCGTGAGTGTAGCCATTTCTTCCATTTAAACATACAGCAGAATGATAACAAGCAGAATTTCATATTGTATATAAAACTAAACGTTATATATATTACTGTGTCCTCTTAATTTGAAGGTTCTTGATGACGGCCATTGCTATGCGCAATCTAGCAGTGGGTCTTCCTCCCCTGGAACAGCTGACGAGAGAAGTTGCCTTTGCCAATATCAAAGAACCTCAGGCAGAAGCCAACCAAGATGAACGGCTCAAAGATGAAGTTGGTCACGGAGAACTTTAAAGCTGTTGTTGGAAGCAAAGATATCCTCTGGAAGTGCCTGTCCCGAACAAAAGTGTGGATAATTACTACTGGACTGTTACCATGCTGGGTACGTAGCTGCCCAGAGATCAAAGTATTTTAATTTCTATACTTCTGAAACATTTTGGAATTTCAGAAAGTCAGTATTTTGTTACAGCATTGGTTTAGGACCGATTTTGGTTACTTATTGCTGTAGCAAATCCAGAATATATTAATTGATGTACATTCCTTTTATTGCACAAGATCACATTTCTTGTTTGTTCACTAGTTTAAGTTTTTATATTTTCATTAGCTCCAAATCATACATGCCCTGGTATGAGAGGTAGTGTCTGAGTGTTTACGCCTCTTGTGACCCTATAATGTGAGAACAACTGAAAATATGAAACATGAATCTGTCAAATGTTTGCCTTTTGCAGTCCATTTTCTAATAAAGAGCTTACGTGTCGACTTGATTTATTACTTCAAAGGAAAATCAACTTATACATAGAGCCTGGTGATAAAAGGTCATTTAAACATGAATTCCAGTTTTACTTGAACTTTCAGTCTGACAGCGGAGGGAAATGCATTTGTGGAAATAATGAACTTTATTGGTGTCAATCTTAATATTGTACATATTGCCCATCCTAAAGTGCTGCAGTATAACCACAGTGTTGTTCATGGTAGGGTGTCATTATGGCACATAATACAGTCAGAGCACAAACAGTACAAGGTTACACAGTATAAATAAACTATAAATATAAATCAACGAGATGGATCTCTGAAACAACTTGATTTGTTTTAAACACAAAACCATGATCAGCTTAACTGAGGCGAATTGCTCAGGATTCATTTTATTCAGTACATATTCTTTAAATAGGTCATCGTCACTGTGCGGGTCCAGTCAGACAAGAAAGCCAGTGATGGTGAGTCAATAGGCAGGACAGACAATTATGTCCTCTGGAGTATCTACAGAGCAAGTATCAATTACTGTCAAAAAGTTAAGAACCAAGTAATGTTTCACTGAACCAAGCTACAAGTCTTCAAAAGTGCCCACAATATGTGATGCTTTTCAGTTTCACAGGGATAATTCATTTACAGGGAACAAGACATAATCATGTAGTTTTATTTCATATTGCGCTGTATTGTGCTAGTTGTAATTCTTTAAACAATGCCACCAAAACCCACCGATTTTGCAAATGCTCTGTAAAAGACTATCCATTTTGCATCACCCTACATGATATGTGATTGTGCCTGTTACCGCTATAGTTGGAAAACTGGTCTACATTATGTGCAAAGTCAACATTAAATATAACATCACTGACACTAGTGTTAAATACTGGCCCTTAGCAAATAGTAGCCTTTTCCCTTTCACATGTGAAAAATCAACACAATCCTCATTTATAAAAAAGGTTGCAAATGCCAAACATACACCCAGAAAATTAAACCAATTTCCATGCACAAGTTGAGCTTTAAAGACCGTGATGTGAAAATGTACCTGTATCTACTCCAATTGGCAAGCGTGTGACTGAATGATTTGAGGTCAATGTTGTGGGAAAAGGGATAACATTGACTTGATAAAAGAAACTGGCTGTCTTTTGGTGAAGGAGTGTTTCAGCCCAAGCTGGTACTAAGGAGATACCTCCTCTTTCCAACTTAAATACAACGTACAGAGCCTAGGTTGAGAGCCACTGAAAGAAGAAGCAGAGTTTGGCTGTTGTACTTGATCTATTCATTTTTTTTTCTTCTTCTAAGCTGGGAAGGGGCCTTGTGTGTACTCTAGGGTAGTAGATTTAACACATTGTGATTAGTTTCAACAGGCTGTCTTTCTTTAAGGCTTGTTAAAGGGGAGATCATTCCCCTACTATGAAATCAGCTGAACAGAACTGGTAGCGATTATTCTCATTTGTAATATTTCATGGGTTGAGGTCCTGTTGTGTGGCGTTGTTGCAATGATGAAGGAGCCCATCGCTGAGAGCCCACTGAGGAAGGCCACAACATTCTGCCCATTTATTTCCTTTTTTCCCCCCCACTCTCTGGTTCTTCTTTCCTAGCACTTTTCATCTCTGTACCATGTGTTTCATTTCTATCCCTGTACACTTATCTCCTCTTTGCTTCTGGAGATGTTGCAATCCACCTCGCCAACACATCCCATTTAACATCCATCCCCCTGGATTCAGACCATTGGAGAGAAAGGCATGTGGAGCTGAGGGCTGAATTCATCTGAGTCTCTGCATTTCCTTGCTATGACTGAGACATAGAACAAAAACCACTATCTTTGTAGCATACAGCTTCAGCCATCCCCTGAGGTGTTTGGACCATGGTGGTAGCACAGGCCTGCACAAATATCCCAAGTGGGGATTCCGCCTTTCCCACACTTATTTCTTCATTTGGATTCCATGCTGTAACTAACTCACCCTTTTCACATTGCTGTCCTTTATTGCCATGTGGGGTCACTTGATGACTTTCTAAAGAGCTCAACTACATTCTCAGTACTTTTCCTGAAGATGGGGTACTCTTAACTCTCCTAGGTAACTTTCAGCAGTAGTGTATTATACTATTTCTTTCTTCTAGTGTTTCTCTCGCTCTGCATCTCGATCTACTCAAAGTTGGCAGTCAGTTGACGTTCTCTCTGAACGCTGCTCCACTTTTAAACCTAACTCTAACCCTGTCACTTCTCTTTTGTACCATCCCACTGTATCCCTCTCCATTTCCCTCTTTACTGACCATTGTAATCTGATCTCAACTCACTATCATCACGTTGCAAAATCTGCACGCTTTCAATCTTCCTCCCTCTCTGTTTTCTCCTCACTCCCTTCACTTGACTTTTATTTAGCAGACTGTCACTTCCACATTTCTATCTGCCCTCTCCTTTGATGTTCTGTAGACATCCCTCTAAGCCTGACCCTCCATTCCCACCTGCCCATTGGCAATGTTTTCCACCATTGCAATGCCTAGGACACTACCTGTTTTTTGCTCCTACTGGCCAAATAGCGCTCCTGTCCCTGGCAAACTGGCCATCATTTGACCCGACCTTAACTTTTCCCTCCTGGCTCACCAACGCTGAAATGCCCTTCCCATCTCAGCCACTCCTGATCTTCTGGTGTGTATTCAAACCCCATTTCTTCAAGACACCTCTCATGCCTCCCCTCCCCTATCTCTTCCCCAAATTCAAGCTTATTCTACCACTGGACAACAGCATTAGTTTTATGCCTTAAATCTAAATGATTACAATTATATAGCAACACAGAGGGCTTCTGCGCAAAAATGCTTCCAATTATGTTGAGGCTAGTTACTGCTATTGTAGCATTTCTTTCAGAATCATTTCAATTTTACAAATCATTTCATACCTTTTCATTACACCAAGCACCCTGTTGGAAATTGTTGTAACCTAATATCCCAGTTTCCCCTGTGTTGTTGGCCAATGAACCCAGGATTGTCACAAAAGCTTTTAGTGTGTTGGGTGTCACTGAATACTCTAAGACAGAAAGTTAAGCTACTTTGCCGCAATGCTGAAACTGAGATCTGACACTTTTTTTCTGCTCCCTGATGCAATCATTACATCAAATTTGATATTTTCCTTTATTTGTAATGTCTAAATAAGTCTTTGTTTTACTGAAGTTAATCTGGCCAAATCGGTTTTATAGTCTGCAAAGATGTTTAAGCTAAGAGAGAATGACTTTCCTACGAACTTAAATGCAATACTGATGAATATGGGGTATTTTAATAACCATTCATGGTTAATGGTGTGGGAGCAAAAGGCCAATTAAAGGATGATTTAGAACAAATATATAGTGCCAGTAATATATAGAACATTTATGCATCTGAATGTTTGAAGTGTATGTAGTTTTCTACTTTTATGCTTATACAATTTACTGTTGAATTTAGGGACAGTTTTATAAACAAGGGTCCATGTATTTTGACATGATCCAGCCATCCTGGTGACACATCTAAAAATTGTGTGAAAATCCAAAGCATCCACTTGTTGTAATGAGACCTCAAAAGGTGGCTGTGCAACTCTACCTTGGTTGAAGGTCTGGGTAGAATACGCCATGTATGACGCCTTCAATCACAACATTTGAAAATGTATCTAAAAGAGGGAAAGAAAAGAATAATTGCAAAAATAGGATAAAAAGTAAATACCCATGTGTCTGGTAAATATTTGTACTGTAGTAGAGAAGATTAACAAATACTTCATCATTCCAACAGTGCTACTAGAATGACTATTTTTAAAAGACAGAACAAATTGGGGTATTGTACATAAGTAGCACACCCTTACCGTGGGTAGATGGGAGCAGGTAGGGGTCTCTCAGGAACAGCATGACTGGTTGGTGTGAAAGTTTACTGAAAAAAATCCACAAAGGAGAGGTCAGTGAGTACACTCTAGCAACAGAAAGCTACATACAAATTAGCAATAGTACGAAGAAAAGAGAAGTAGGTGGCTTTGAAGGCAGCGTCGATTACATGGTGGATAAAGTTCAAGTGGTGCAAAGCAAATAATGCCTAAACCTTTAACTGGCCAAAAGGGAAAATATTCACAGAAACAGCAAAAAAAAGACTGACCTTGATTCCTCTGATTCTGTATCAAACGACCTTAGAGAAGGAAAAAAGAAGGTTAAGACACATAAACATCTAGCTTGAGAACCTCAATCTCATACAGTATCTGGGTAACTCTTCTTTCAAGAGGGAAAAATGCCACAAACAGCACTTTAATTTTATAGAAAACCCACAGTTCAAACTCACCCACAGCTTTCTGTTTTTGGCACTGATGGAAAATGGCGGATATTCAGGAAATCCAGGAATATCTTTGGAAGAACCTCATTTTCCATAATTACAGTCTGTAAAGAACAGACAAAACAAACACAAATTGCAGTGTGTGCATGAAGCAGGAGTACACAAAGCCATCTGCATCGCTTTTGTTAGGCAGAAGTAAAGAGGTTCATTTGTTAGTATTAATCCTTTAAACTGTCTATACCTGTGCAGATATAGTTTGTATGAATTTACTGTGTGATTTTAAAAGACTTTGATTGGTAGAAAAGATATAACCTATTACATCAAAATGTATCAAAATTACATCTGATTGTGAACCACAGTATTGAAATCATATCAGCAGATAAGACTATGTGCATGACATTGACCTCATATACAGATAAAGATATTTCTCTAAAAGGAAAGTGGGTGGAGGGTAGCTGTGTCAGTAGCTCAGCCTGCTGGACTCTGTACCTGTAGATACAGCTCCAGACCATGCCTCCTCTGCTCCAGGACTTTGGGAACCCAGTTTCTAACATGTTTAGATGGGATCTCCGGTGGCTTTATGTTCTTCTTTAGCTGGAGGGATTTAGAGTTTGGAGATATGAATATCAAGTTTATGTAATATATGTATAAGGTAGGTCAAAGGAAAAGCATAACAACCCAACATATGCTAACCATAGTACCCTTACCATTTAACTTGGTGTCTTGCGAAAAAGGATTCCACTACCACTCAACACCTATAAATAATTGTAAAATTGTGTGATGCACAAAAACTTACCATTTTATGCAGAGCATGAAATTCGCTGTAGCGTTTCTCGACAGTATGTTGTCTGCCATTCATCAGCACTTCAATTTTAAAAACCTGAAAGCACAATAAGGGAAAATACTACTCTTAACAAATTCTCTTGAATAAACGGTAAAGTAAGTTCCTATCTGTTCAGTGAATCAATTGTTTCTCTTCAATTAGGTTGTTTACAGCCAGTCCACACATTGCATTGGGCTATCAGTCAATGTCTATGTCAGCTAGTTATTGAGGAAACATCTGGCTGTCAGAATTCCTGTAACATTTCTGAATAAACACACTCCTACTTCCCTCTCTCAGTAGGGCTCTTCCCTAAACGGGCAAATTTATTGTTTGTATTGCACTTCGCTGTTCCTGTCAGCATAATGTTAAAGAGAAAATCCACCCTTAAACAATAGTGATAATAAAATTATTCTTCTGACAGTGCAATTGCTGGAATAAAAACAGTCTCATTCCAATTTTAACTAGGTGCTAGGCAGAATACAAAAAGTTATTTTCTACCATTCAAAATCTTTTTTTTTGTTTTATTTCTAACAAACTTCAAATGACTTTCTTCTCATGAAGTTAGTGCATGACAGTAAAGTGAATATGTCTGTTTGTTGGACAGTTTCCAAAAAGCTTTAGGATTGTGATTGTGCAAGATATGACAGAAAGATGACTTAAG
Organism: Monocentris japonica; assembly: GCA_900323365.1. Lineage (NCBI taxonomy): Eukaryota > Metazoa > Chordata > Actinopteri > Trachichthyiformes > Monocentridae > Monocentris > Monocentris japonica. The sequence goes on along the minus strand of OOFE01031420.1, from coordinate 658 downwards.
CAATATTGAATGATTATGTAAATGAAAATCAGTGTCAATCAATTCACACTTTACTGTTGGGTGGCAGATCAAAGTGAAACTTTGCACAGTCTGTTATTGATTAGATTAGATTAGATTAGATGAGATTAGATTCAACTTTATTGTCATTGCACAGAGTACAGGTACTGAGACAATGAAATGCAGTTTGGCATCTAACCAGAAGTGCAAATAGCAGTAAAGTGCAGAGCGTGCATATGTACAGTGGTAGATAAATATGACGTAAACAGTAAGGGCTGGATATGAATATGCTGTATGTATGTATTGATCCACATAGTGTGACAAGAAATACCCATGAAGACTTTACTTTGTGCTCCTTGTTGCCATGAGGTGCACTCCAGTCAATGTTTATATAAATGTTCCTATGCAACTATATTTCTCATTATCTGTGGTAATGGATCCTGGATACCTGGGACTGTAGATGACCAGGTAAGAACAACTCAGAGATCAGCACAGGGAATTCACTGCTTCACTACTGTAACTGGGAGGCCAAGTGGGGCGGCAGGTTGGCCTAGCGGTTAGAGAGACCGACCCGTGACCGGAGGGTCGCTGGCTCGATCCCCGGCACCACAGGGGGGTGTATTCCAGCTGTGAGCTGGTGATCCGAAAATGACTGGTGTCA
>OOFE01031419.1:4723-27259 GCA_900323365.1 Monocentris japonica | reverse complement strand
TCACATAGGGTTGGGAACCGATGTTTTCAGACCGACCCGATCGAAACTTTTGGCACATCCATTCCCAAATGTGTTACAAAATGTGTATTTTTTAAATTCACTGTTGAATTGTCTCGTTCTTAATTTGTCCACTGTGAATGCAGGTGACTGTGAGGCTGTGACGTGAGCAGAGTGTTTGGGAGCAGTTACCTTGTAGCTGAAGTGTATAGCAGCAAAGCGATCATGGCAAACATTAGGAAGAACAGATCGAAGACACACTTTGTTTGCTGCTATGTGTTTTAGTTACGAGGAACCGGCTCCTGTGTCATGGAGAACTGAACACACACTCTGCTCCCCAAGCTCACAATATCACTTCACAAACTCGCAGTCATCCACACACATGGTACAGTTGTGTGATGTGTGTACATTTTTGGAGGCTGGAGCCATTTTGGAGTCAAGCATATTGTGATTAACAAAACAAAAACAACAGCATGGTATGAAGAGTTAATTTTCTTATTCATTCTAATTTGGGATTGGTAGCAGAATTTCAATCAATTCAATTACAGGTTTCGTATTTTGGGGGTGCTATAAAGTCCTATAAAAGAGAATAAATAAGAAAGGAACCAATAAGGGAATCGTTCAGGATTGTTAAGAAATCGTTAATGACATTGATAAAACCATATCAATTTCCAACCCTAGTGTCACAGACACCACCCTCCATTACAGTCTACACACAAAAAAAAAAAAAACACACATAAGGACATTCACAGATCGTGTCACAAACATTGCCACAAATCCCATTTGTAAATCCCACACATACACACACACACAGACAGACATACTATTTAGTGGAGTCAGAGAGCTGGTATTCTCTGCGACGGTCATAGGCCTCCTGTATCCCTGGGTCGGCCCACAGGGTCTTGATGGCTGTGATGTAGGGCTGGTCAAAACCGTTGATCTTCTCAATGTCCACCTCCTTCACCAGCATGGCATTAGACTGCGGACAAAAGGGTGAAGGAAAGAAGATGAGATGACGGAAAGGAGACGGAGGACAAGGAGGATGAATGGATGACAGGGCACACAGACATACAAAGAGTGTAAGGGAGTGGCCAGATTTATCCCTTGTGTCTCTCTGTCTAGCCATTTTCTGTTATTTTTTCAGTGAGGAGCATCTGTTTATCAGCCTGGGCTGATGAAGCTGTCCCTTGGACTTAAAGTTCAAGCTTGTTGGACAGATGGATATGTTACAAATTGTTCACCATCCATTTAGCCAACAGAAGTGTTTGTTTTGGGACGAGCAAGACCTATAGCAGTGAGACCTTGGAGTTTTTTATTAACGTGTATTCTTGTTGTACAATGAATTTTCAAAGGATTTTTTTAAAAAGCACAATGTCTGCACCCCAACCCCCTACCCAATAGGCTATGCACAGATTTTCCACCAGAACAACCAAGATCCAAGTGGTAGGTGGCGCCCTTTCTTTGTCTGTTCAGCTCTGGTGGCTATTGCTGCTCAAGCCAACTACCCAGTTCTTCAAGTTTGCAAATTCCCCTCCAGGGATTAATAAAGTTAATCATATCTTAATGTATTCCAAACAAACCACTGTTGCTGCTGCTGGAAACATAGCATCGCTTCCTGTGCACCAGAAGGTTTTTTTCCTGGTGAAGACCTACCTGACACCTGGTGTTTAGAAAAGCAAATGTAAAAGCTTTCATGAACGGGGTATAGGTTGATGACTGATGTTATATCAATTGGCAAAATAGACATTTATTTATTTGAAAATGTCACAGATTATTTTGAAGAATATAGGCAATTTCTGATTAAGCTTTGTCCATTTTAGAACGGTAGCGCCGGTAAAGCTCCATTCAGAACTGCTGTCTCTCTACTCTCGCCGAAAAACTGATTAGTTTCTCTCAGTAGGTAACCAAATTCTTTGGAAACTGTCTGATGACTGCAGTTTCACCAGATCATGGCTCTTGGATCAAGCTAGTACTTGCTCACCATTCAGAGGTATAGCTGATAGCTTCTTCTCTGGCAGTTGCTGATCAAAATAAAGAAGTTCTTTGGTAATTTAGCTCTTGCTTGTTGAGACAACTAGTTACTGCACTTTTGGATATTTAATTTTACTCTTTTTTTTTTCCAATTTCACCTATGTTACTGAACTTTAGAACTAGCCTCCTGCAGCAACGTGAATAAGAGTGCACGCATTCATTTGCAAACTCTGGGTTACATTTTTTATTAATTGAATGTAGGTTATATTTGTCACTCATTTGTAAAATAAACAAATAATCATACTCCACATTTTTTAAATTATATATATATATATATGCTATATTGGTTATACTCTAGGCCTATACTGGCGTGAGCACCTAATAAACACAAAGAAGGAAGCTGTTGCATTTAAATAAGTAATAATCTACCTCAGCCCTGACTTAACTTTAGAAAAATATTAAAAAGCATCAGGTGATACGGAGAGCTTGGATTTGGATTTGTGGAGAAACATTTCCTGAAACTATTCTGCATTCAAGTGCTGCCCGAAATAATATTATCACGAGGTAAATCAGACTGGGAAAGTGAGTTTGTAATGATGCCCGAATTGCTGATATGTGATGTTTAGGTTGTATTTATTGCAAACACAAAAATAGGACCTTATGAGGAGCACTTGCAGCATAAATAAGACAGCTGTGTAAGTGCAGTATCTGTGTCCAGTAGCCTACCATTTGTTACGCATTTCTGAATCCATTTCTGATGTGCATGTGCGTAATCATCTGTTGAGTTATAAAATACAAATAACTATGCAATAATGTAGCCCTATTTCAGATGTCAGAGAGGACATTAAGTTGACCACTAATATAAAACAGCCAATTACTCAAATTTAGAGTTGGCCCACTGTCTATCTTGCGCCCCTTTTTTGGTTACCATTAACTATCGTGTCAATTGGTTTTGCTGTGTGAGAAATACGTTTTTCTGGTCTGTCATAAGTCAGACCAACTCTGCTTTGGTTGTGTGGGATAGACATTTTCATTATTATAATTCCCTTCAAGATTTGAAATAGTTTTAAGGCGTTTTCAGAGCAGAGCAGTTTCCCCCTTGGCTTAGTTTGTTTGGGCATATGAGGACACAGCAATTGCACTCATTCAAATCAGCCCAACTAAGACCTTGTTAAAAGTACTTTTCCAAACAAACACTGGAGTGCCTCGTTTGGAGCGAGAATGTGATCCAACTGTGATCCGACCCAACTGCAGGAAGCACTGTGAATTATTTAAACATGTTAAACAGTTAAACATGCCGTGAATTATGGGTAAAGGATTAGTTTTTCCCTGGAAGAAAGTCCTTTCTTGCACCACATTTCCGACAAATAAGGAAGTGACTGTTCCCATGCAGCTTTTGTTGTTAAACTATGGTTCAGTTGAAATTTTGCTGTGGGAAACATAACCAAATTAATCGATAATAGACATCAATATATGATTGTCAAATTAATTGTGACACTAAGGTATAATTACCATAAACAAACCATGGTCGAGACAATTGGTAGCCTCGATCTCACACCAGTGTTATCGTTAGTGCAAGTGTTTCTCAAAATTAAGACCACATTACTATACACCCTGTTGATTCCTATCACAAAGAGGCTGTTGCTACATTATTTCAGTGAGTCAGCCCTTACCCGGTTCTGTTCATATTTATAGGGGATCTTGAGGGTCTCTGTGGCGCGGATCATGGACTGCATGGAGGTGAAGATGTTTTGGTAAACCAGCCGGATGAAGCCCCTCTTGTCTTCGTCTGTGTAGCCCGCTCCATGAATGATCCTCATCTGCTTGATGAAGGTGCTCTTGCCGCTCTCTCCCGTACCTGAACAGGACACAGAACACAAAGGCAGAGAGTAAGGGACATAGAAAAAGTGCAGAACACAGCAAGGTTATTTGAGGGCACAGTGACAGAAGGTGGCAAAGCCAAGTAAGGAATGACAAGATCAAGAACACAAACAGCTGAAGAGTCAGACAAGAAACCAGGAAGCAAGTGACATAGAGAAGACAGCTGTGTGTAATGACAACACAGATCCTCTGGAACCCAACTGTTTTTATTGTACAAAAACAGCACATAATGTGTTCAACAAGGACAGCCTTGAAGAAAGAGGATGTGAGGAGAGTAAGATAAAGCGAGGCTAGAGACTGTCTGCTTGACAGAATGAGATGGAGTTCAGGGAGGACATCTCCATTTGATTGGCATTCTCAAAAAAAAAAAAAAAAAAAAAAAAAAACTATCTGAGGCACCAACGCCTCCATCAAACCAAGTAGTTTTCAACACAAATGTACAGTACTGGAAGCACTATTTGAAGGGCTTCATTCCAAACTACTATATATCCATTTTGGGGGAATAAATACTTCTTCAGTAAATCTTTCAAAAACATAACTATTTTGTTAGCAAAGGTCTTAAGATTATTTATATCTTTGATAGTAGCCAATATCAGGCTTTACTTTTATGTCTTTTTATGCAGGCACTTTCAGTGAAAATCCATCATTAGGTGTCAGATTTCTTCTTCCCCAAATGGTGGATAACTCATTTATGAATCAAATTCCTCATTTATCAGTTCCACAGTGCCAGGATGATGACAACAAGCCAAAGCTCTGACCCATGAAAGAGCATTTTGCCTTTCCATGAGCATGACCAAAACCTTTGATGCCACTTGAAGAGATCTGAGCACATGGTGCAATCTGTTTGATTTTTAATAATGCGGAAGTTGTATTCACCAATTTCAGACAGTTTTGGCAATAATAATAATCAATAAGCAAGGAAAATCAGCATATCCCACTACAACTGAGCCTGAAGTGTTGCCATAATACTTTTCCCAAAGCAAGATAGGACATGCATCTGACTCAAATTTCAGGCGTTACAAAACCCTTCTAGTGAATTTCTAAATTGATTAAACTAAACTGGATATCACTGCTAATGCATCAGTGGTTCTTTGTCCAACATCGAGACCGTCTCACAGAATTTGGAAAGTAAAGCAAAAATGTTTCCATCAGTAGGACGACAAATGCACAGGGAAAATCACAGCTAAATCAATCAATGCGGATGATTAGACAACTTGCCTTACATTCAGCACCTTACATTGAGACCATCAAATTATTTCAACTGATGGTATGGTGTTTCCAGAACTATGCACATGGAAAAGAGTTCAAGAGAGGACAAAGGAGTATACACTATAAAACAATGGGTCTGCTTCTCTTCTTAACCTGCAGCCCTTGATCCAACCACAGCAGAAACATCCCTGATTTCAATGCAGCAAAGGCCTATTGCAATTCCTGCATTGAGTTAAACAGTTTTTAAACCATGGAAATATCTAAAGATCTACAACGCTTGCTGAATTAAACCCCACTTTCTGAGGATGCTAGTGGGCCTAACCCACATTCCACACCATCCCTCTCTGCCCCATATGCCCAGAGAAGAAAAAAAAAAAAACACCCTCAGGCCAAAGAAAGCTGATTGTGTTAAAATCCTCAACATTGACCAAATCAACATAGACCCAACACATCCATAACATTTGCAAACTGAAAGGGAAAGAAAAGGAGGAAAAAACACACACGCACATCACCACCACCACCTACATTCAAGGCTTTTGAAGAGCAGCCATATTTCCGTTACCATAGCAACCCCTCCTCTCTCTCTTTTTCGTTCCTGTATTTTTCCCCCTCCCGTTCGCCCCTCCTCTCCTCTTTCCTAGCGGATAGTAAATATAACTGTGAGCCCCTCAGGCTTGCTCTGTGCTCTTCATCTTTGCTGTAACACAGAAGAAGTGCCCTCTCTCCACAGAGCCCTTCAGACCAGAGAGTTGGGAAAAAGCTGGTCCAGGGTCAGTACCAGGGGGTTCCTAACTCCAGTGACTGTTAGGATGTGGGGAGAGGTAAATGCTTCTATATTAGGACAGAGAACTTCCATCTGAGATGCAGGATACCCTGCTCCATACTCTCCTACCACAAAAACAGAGACAAGATGCACCCACTGAAACACTGAAAGAACGGCTTAATCTTTCTGACCAACGCACACCAGTTCTCAATCTCTTAAAAATAAATAGCTGACAGTGGCTGAATCAATGTACCACAGTAAATGCTGCTGATTGATACTTATCAGGTAGTAAGCCCAATAAAAACTGATTGTCTAGCTAACAAAAGTAGTTGAGTGAAGAGAACAGAGTGTATTCTTTGTGTGGGGCTGTGGCAGCAGTGTCCTGGTGGTGACTGCAGACTGCTTCGGCGAGGGAGCAGGAGGATCACTCTCCAGCTAAATGTCTGATTTATTTCTCGTGACCCCATCACAAGATCTCCCTCCGCTCTGTTCTCCTAACTGTCGCGTCCCTCTTTCACCAGACAACACACTACGAGTCTCTGTCTCCCTTTACTCCCCCTGATTCACCAACCCAAGCCACAACCACTCCATGTCCTCACAAACTCTTCCACCCCACCACTGCAAAATACACACATCCCACCCCTTCATCACAGCCCGCCCCCCCAACCTCCTTGAGGCTAGAAATATGTCTCCCCATTCTCATCCACATCTCTGTCAAGAATTTTGGATATTCATAACTAGAATCCGTCCATTCTTTTTTGGTGATGACCTAGAAAAGGAGGTCACCTTTTAATAGCTCACACACTACTTGGGCTTGATAACGCTTTCCTTTCCAGCTAGCAACGAGCATGAGAAAAAAGACAGAGCTTAGAATACGCCGCACTGCAACAGTGCAGGGTGCACTACACTACCCACACACTAATGCCGGTCTTCTTTGGAGCCCATTTGTGGCTTGGAATAGAGGTAGTCACCGGGATCAAGGGTAACCCAACTACAATGTGTGTGAAAACAAAAAAATGCGCTGAATAGCCAAAACAAGGGCAACTACTAGTGAAATGAAAATGATACGTAAATGGTAACAGCCTCCATCATGTCAAGACACCCTACACTTCACCTGTACCCTCCATTACCAGGCTATCCTTCATAAGCATTTACATGACACAAGACATGGTGGACTTGACACCGCTGTCGTAGTACAGCAATTTTGGTTGAGCCCAGGTTGCCATACTATTAGTCTATGTAGTCATGTCTATGTGTGTATGCACGCATGCAAGACCTACTCATGGCCAGCACTAGTAGGGCCATCTCTGTTAAACTGGCTTCCCTATGCAATGCCCGTGACAGCTTTCTATGAGCCAGGGAATTCCTGAGGTGGGTTATTTGCATCATGGCAAAACTGTCAGTTTTTTTTGTCCCTTTCAGGCAATGCATGGCAATCCAATCTCAGCCTAGAGACCAAGTTTGTATAGATGTAAGATGTATACAAGTAAGGCATTGACAAAACCTCAAAACTTGCAATTAGTAAGGTGGTGGCCTTTTATCGGCGTCCTAGAAAAATACATGAATCAGGCAGTCACAAGGCTAAACAAAATGTAGTGTGGGCCTCAATCTTTCACAAAATTCAACATGGAAGCCAGCCTCTTTCAGGCACACAAAGGGACGGGTTTGAGCCAAGGCAGCCTAGAGCTATACAACACACACACCAGCTGCCTACCCAACTGTGGACACACAGGGATCCTGTGGTCAACCTCGAGGCATGGATGTTACCTCCACTGCGATGGCCCATTTCCTCCCGCACACACAGTATGAGGAACAATAAGAGGAGACTTCAGAAAACACACACATGCACATACACAGAAGAATATTTTTCTCTCATTCTCAGTTCTATTTCAGCTTTCCAGTATATGTTGCCTACTGTCAGTATCTGGGCAAACCAGTGTTGCTTTGTTCTGGATGCATCTGCTGAGTGCTCAATGTGCGTGGGTGTGAGAGCTGTAAATTGCATATACACGCTATAGCATGCACATAGGCACACATGCACTCGCAAACTCACACACCTTAATTTGACCACCTTAGGATGGCTTTGTCTGTTTGTCAATGAGTTTGCGCTGAGTGCTGCTCTATTTGAGTGGGTGTGGGTGAGCAGCAAATCAAATACTGGCCTTACAAAAGGGTTGGAGCTAGCAGCAATATCCTCGGCTGCAGGACACTTCATTGTGCTGGACCACTACCAACTAAAAACAACAGAAGAATCCTAGACGACAGCATTATTTCTTTACCTATGCTTGAACTTATTTCAATATGATTTTTGACATCTGATCATGAAGATTTTAGGATTTCACCTCACTCTCAAGTGCCCATTATGTATCTCTGGTGACTATATTCATTTAAATCTATCCACATTACCGTTTCACATGCTTCCTCTCATGTTACATCGCTCATATGCTCACTGCGGCTGGATTATGTCCATACTGTAGAATTCCAATCACACTGAGAGCCTGACAACCTCCATATCTGCTTTTGGACTGCAATTTGAGGAAAAATATTTTTTGTGTAACCAGACGTGTCACTGAATGCATCCTGGTGTGAAAAAAAAAAGGAATGAAAGTTGCACTGAAACGACAAGTATGACTGTAGCCTTTGACTATCACTACCCCAACTATGTACACACAATCAAAACTGGTAGAAGGGAACAGGAATGAGCATGCTGCCCTGTTGGCAGAAAGAGGGCTAAAGATAATGGTAGTGAACAGAAAGCCAGTCTACGTCCCTGTCCTGTCTGGGGACCATGGTAGCTGCAGTATGTGGGACAGTCACTATCTAGCCTCATTCACCCCAAAATCTCCAGAGAGCCTCCCATGACCCCATTTAGGAGTGTGTATATGTGTGTTAATTTGTGCACTAGTGTGCAATATGAGCGACTGTGTGTAAAAGACACCAAGTAATAGAGAGACAAAGAGTGTGTACAAGGCAAGCTGAGGCCAGGGTGTATGGGTGACTGCATGTGCATTTACTGCAACCAAGCAGATTTGTAGGTTATAAAAAGTGCTACCTCTGCTGGGAAAGGGAGGCTGGACAGACACACTGGCTATGTTCTATAAAAGGGGAACACACACTGCACGTGTGCTGACTTCACTGCCATTAAAATTAATGAAACTAAAACTGACCCTTTGGCCTAAAATCCAGAATTAAATCATTATTAACAGAACTTTACTAAAATAGTTTGAAATTTGTGCAGTTCTAAAATATAGAAAAACTTGATCGCTGGTCATGGTATGGAAACAGAGCAGTGGCTGAGATAGGTTCTACATTAAATGCAACCGAAGAAACCCACTGCAACCTAAGAAAACCAACAGTTTCATGAGTATCCGATGACTGTGTGATTGATTTCAGTGTCGCACACTCTAGATGCTCAGCGCACATGGTCCTACAAGACACATCCACACATCACATTGCATTATGTGTGTATAACATACTCATAAACAAGCCAGTATTGCACAAAGTAGTTTTGCTTCACAGATAACACGTGCCACATGTGAAACATCTCAAATCTTCATAATTGTCTAAGCAAAAGAAATTAGCACAAATCAGTTATTGTGCTATTATGCTTCTCATTTCATCATATAAAAGACAATAGAACATAAAATGAAATTAATTTTCTCCAGATTCTCCAAAATCACAAAACAGACAATTCTGGCCTATTCTGGTGTACTGCTGATCTTTCCTGTTTCTATAGCTAACCTAATGGTAAAGTACCTGACCTTAAAAGTGCAGAGATATTTAGACTGGAAAAATCAAACCTTTCAAATCTGATTTTTCATCAAAGACCTTCTGGACTATTCTCTTCCAAAATACTTTCAAACACTGAAAAACATGCCAGCCAAGAGCACATATGCAATGTTTGTCTTGTGATGATAATCACATTTATCAGTGCCAGATCTCATGATAAATAGGATTTCAGTAAGGACTATGAGCATCTCCACAGCATTCTAACATTAACTGGGATTAAAACTATACTCGCACACGCCAAACCACTGAGGAGTAGAGCTAGGCGGTCCCCATTGCCATATATGATCAAAATAAGAAGGCTTGGCAGGAGAAGGGAGGTCAGCAATAAACATCTCAGCCTAACTCCTGATACTGTTCCTGGTTCAATCAGACTTTTCCACTGAAGGTTTTCTGGAACAGGTAACAAGCGGTGCTGCTGCACCCCCATCTGCCCAAGGTGGTCAACAGAAACAATTCAATCCGCAGTGGTTTGGCAAATGACTACAAAACTTGAATTATACAATAAAGATTGGCCTGCTTTGAGACATTTTGAACATCAAGCTTCATCAGGGCACACAAACCCTCTGCCTGGGGAAGGATGTGCTCTAACATTTAGGCTGCTGAGCCAACTTTTTGCTCAAGTCAGACCCCATTTTCAAATGCTCTCTTGAACACCTTTTCTGCTTGACAAATGCTCAGATCACAGAAGATACGAAGCTGATGTAATTCTAGGAATGTTTTACTGATCATTGTTGTTGGTATTTCATGTGAAAACCACATTTTCCTGAAAAGCTTGTGCCAATCGGTACATCGACAGCTTTACTGGGAGGTTAACATTTACCTCAGTCAGCACTTTGGGAAACCCTAGAGCGTTTGCCCTTGCCTCTCACTTTACTGACCATCCGCTTGCTCCAGCAGTTCATTTACCCAACGCAGCAAAGGCCACAGTGTCCGGCACACTGTGTTTTGACCAAGTAGAGGCAAACCACTGGTCTGTGGAGCAGGAAGCTGTCGGTATAGCCTGATATGGCCCTTAGAGACAGGCAGCCAGCCTGTGGGCACCGCTGCAGCCCTGGCAGGGTTATTATTTTCTGGCCAAGCTGCAAACCTGGAACTGGTTAGAATTGTTATCTAAAAACTTGTTAACAGCCCTAACAATCACCTTATTGCTTACCTTAACCACAGTGGAGATAACATGCCCACACCTAACATTAAATAGAATCAAACAAAATAATTGATTTTCCAAGATATGGCTATTTTAGACATTGTGATCTGGCCATACAGAGAAAACCCCTTGAAAGAATGGGAGATGAGGCAGTGAAGGAGAGTGGACGGCTGGTAGTGAGAGAAACGCTTTGACTGGGCTATGGTACAAGCAGTACTAGTAACATCAATCATCTATAATAAATCCCAACATCTTTCAGAGTGCCACAACATTAGATGTTGACTGGATTACAATTGATTAACAAGAAACCAAATGCCATTTGACATCCACGACTGGACGTGCACTAGAATATTTTGACAGTCTGCCCAACTGGCAAATAAACATTGTTTACAACAAAAACTGTACATACTTTGTCAGAATGAGCTGTTGGGACTATGGTCTATTGCTCCAAGTGTAGCGGAAACTTACAAACCCATCTCCCCGTACATGCACATAGATTGAACTGTTGGGTAGCTGATGATAGCACAACTCCCACAACCTTCCACTAAGGCATGGAGAGACAACCAGTCCTCTAAATGTAGCCGAATTTCACTTTCCCTTTCCTTTACATACACTTGAAGGACTGTGGTGGTTGAACTCTCAGTGACAGGGATTGTATTTTTCCTCCAGTGAGGTGTGGAGAGGCAGGCGGCTCACTGAGGGCTGATGGCCAGAGTAACACCAGGGGATAATAGGAGTCAGTGACATCTCAAAGTCTGAGCAGTGGCTGTGTTTAACCAAGCCCATTAAGACCTGGACTAATCCTGCCTTACACGTCCTTATCCAGGCTTCCACTGACAGCCTTAACTGACTTAGGATAGGCCATTTACAGCATGAATGATCGCAGTTCTCTCTTGCGCTCTCTCACACACTTTCTAGTCGCTTTTCCTCAAAGTCTGCTGCCTAAGTCAAGGCTATAGCGTGAAATACTTAGAGAACAACTAATACTGAGTTGCTAAGCCAGGTCAAGTGAATCCTAGATGACATGTGAACTGGTGACAAAGTACAACAGTCATATATTGTAATTGACCACCTAAATATCATGAAATCATTGCAGTTAGGCCAACCCTTCATTAATTGTCTGACAAGAGAAGTGCCACTGCAACACACAAGGAAGAGGCACATTTTCAGACCATTTCATGACAACCACACAAAAACACACATCCCTTTTCAGCTGCTCACTTCCAGAGCCAAGTAGAATAGAAGGCAATTAAAATACATAACATAGAATGGAATATGTTACATCTACAGTATGGCTCTGGTGTGTCCTACTTCTCCAAGCTGAGGCAGTCAGCAGGGAAATGAAAGGAGAGAATGCCACACATGTCAAATAACCTGGGCTGCTTTCGGTGGGAAAGAAATGGGAGCAGGATGCAACCTAGATAATTCTAATTGTCCTAAAAAAAGGATAACTGCCTTTTCCAACAGATTTAAATGGACGGTGGGCCACATCATGTGCACCCAATTGAAGGTTAGCCAGCTACAAGCTGCATGCATACAATTTTTCATCTGAAAGTGATGTTAAAGTTAAGTCTATCCATCCTCTTTGTGTCTACTGAACTATGATTCAATGCAGTACAGGTCAACTTATTCAACGACAGCACCCACCTGCCCACACATGAGCTACATAAATAGCTAACCTACTCGCTAGACTCCAAGTTGAGGGGTGAAATCAGTCAGTATCACTAGAAGGGTACATTTTTGACACTGTGTGCAGACTAATATATCAATGCAATGGATAAATGAATGAGCGTTAAACTCTAACTGGTACAGAGAAGCACCTGAGCAAAGAGTGCAGGGAGCTTCATCCAGTTGTGCAAATGTTATGCAACCTGGTGAAACCAACCAGCAAACAACAGTGCAAGCACCCAAGCTATTGCCTCTATTTGTGAGTATGACCATCTTCTCCCTCCCAATGAAGCATGGTCCACCACCATGTTAGAACGCGTCTAGCCAAACCACCGAGGTAATGTGCAAGTTGGGCAACTGACTAGCTTGATGGCTAGCCAACAATATCAAACTAACCAGCTGTGTTTAGCTGGCTAGCATGTGGCAGCTGGTAAAATATGACAGACCGGTAACTTGGATGCCAAGTAAGCTGTTGTCCACACACAAACATGCAAATACATACACTTGAAAAGAAAGAGTATCGCTGGCTAGCCAAATTCTGACGGAGAGTCACCTGAACAAGCTAATTTATATTTAACTGACCAAACCAGCCACAAGATAAGACAGGCATTTCGAAAACCATGTCATACTCATACTGATACTAGGCTTACCAGCTAGCTAACCTTAACTAGTAGCATATTTGCTAGCATGGTCAAGAAGGCCTAAGAAAGGTTAGTTTTCAATATAACGTCATCAAGATAATACAAATGTGAGTATGGGAGAATAAGCAAGCAATATACCGAGTAGAAGTAATTTCAGCTCTCTCCTTGAGTCTCGTTTGTCTCGACGGAGTTGCTTGTCAATTTCTGCATTGATTCGTTTCGACTCCTTCGCCTCTTCGCTCAGGCAGCAAGCCATCATGGACTCCAGAGTCATCCCCTCTGGTTTAGGCAGCCCGGTTAAGACGGGACCCGATAACACTGTCCACGGATCAGTATCCTAAATCCCGACGCTCGCGTCGATTTCAGGCGAGGAGGTGGTTTGTGGGGCCGGATGGGATTGGGGGAGGGGAGCCTAGGGCCTCGCAGTCAAGTTGTCCCCCAGCCGAGAACAACTGCGACTTCACCCGGGTGTTCTCAGCAAATCACGGGAGATTCGGACAGGGGAGGGAGTCAAGACACGACGGGCCTCTCCCAAGATGCTATGTCCCCACGTCTCTTAATATGGCTAATGTTAAATGATTGCAAATGCCACAGATCAGATGCTTAATAGCTGGTTTATAATCCCTCGGTCTGTCACTTTAGTCCCAATTTCTATCTTCACACTCCGTCAAAAGTGATTCAAACTGCAGTGTCGCGACATCCAAAGCGTGCAAACCCGTAACGGTAGATTTTTGTGCTGTCCCTCCGACGTTAGCTAGTTTAGCCGCAAAAAACAGTACTAGTCCTTTTCCACTAAGCTATCTCAGTAGGAGTAACGTTACACGTTAATTTATCGTTTAGCGGTCGTTTTTCTCGGACGACTTGTCTAACTACATTAACGTTTGCTTAGTTAGACGTAAGGGCTAGGAAAGCTAGACAGTGCCTTGCTAGCCAGCTAGCTCCCTTAACAACGCCTTTGCTTATGTGTCAACCCGCAGTGATTGAAGCAGCAGGCTGGCGAAGGGTTTTGTCCGCCTAGCTAACGATAGCTGGACAGCACTCCATCACATCCTAAATCATTTTGATGGCAAAAGACTGGGTTGTTGCAGCCCGGAAGAAAAATGCGTGCCGGTGGCTTTTGCCAGAGTATATTCGCTGCAAAACAACTAGTTTTGAGTAGCTCGTCGCTGGAACAAGGTGGGCACACTAGTTTGATGCCAAAGAGGAGGTACTGGGCAACACGTTGACTGACAGCGGGTTGCATGAAACCGGTTTGGGACAAACCAATTGAATGAACGAGGTGGGTCCTGAGGGTGGGCTCTGTGAGAACTCAAGTTAGGTCGATGGGATTGAAAACCCCAAAATGTATGAATTGGGCAGGGCTGTTTTCTGTATTTTTACACCCCACGCTAAGCACGGCGTTGATGATCATTGTTAATATAAGTCCAACACTGGCTGGCTGTATGCACAATATATATATATATTTTCATTTTCCAGCGTGAACTGCACAGCACGCTGAAACGGTTGTCCGGGTAGACAGTGTGGCATAACGTGACTACTGGTCAGATGGAGTTGTGATACATTATCAATTCTCGTAGACAAAAGACCGTCCAAGAAGTACTCAATCAATGATCCGCAGTACAAAGCGCCAGACGAAAAGACAAATTATTATAGGTACGTGGCCACAGATGTACTGTAATGCCAGTGACATCTTCTGGCCACATGATATAATTGCGTGTCACTAGTGCTCACAGGAAGCAGTCAACATTCATTCAGGAATTTCATGAATCAGTTGAGGAGTTGTGATGCCCTCTAATGCAGGATCTGCACGGAATTCAGAAATGTCTGGGCTTCATGAAGAGATGCTTTTCAGTGGGCATCTAACCAATCACTAAGCTCTCTCAATACAGTTTTCCTTATCATAATGGTGTTGTTGATGATTATTATGTTCTTTGCAAAGCTGGATGTGGTAACCACTGTAAAATGAACTTTAAACTGATAAAAAAAAACATTCAGCTTCTGCCTTCCCAGTATCTACAATTCAATCACAATATCTTCTGATCTTTTCACTTTTCTACCTTTGCCTCTTACAAAGACGCCTCATATCTGAGAGCTTTGTGTCAAGTCAAGAGGTATAGGAGATTTATTTAACAATATAAATGATGCACCTTAATTGTGTGTGTTTGTGTGTATGAAGGAGGTTTGGTGAGAGACAGGGAAAGCTGAACTCAGACAAAGTCCCTATGGCCAAGCAACTCCTCCCTTGGGGCTCCCTGAAAATTGGCAATCAATCAATCAAACAATGTGTGTTTGTATTTAATAACACATTTGGAAGCCCTATTAATAAAGGTTGCCATGCCATGCCAAGGTTGCTCACCATCCTCTATTAAGTACCCAAATCTTTGAAACCACTGTGCCAGTAAATATTTCACAGGGCCCTACACTTTTTAATTTTAAAATTCCATACTGTACCAGACTTTATTTTGTAGACATTACAGATTAATTATTTTTCAACATTTTGAAAAATGTTGTAGAGTATAAATATTTTCATTACTTAGTATTGTACACAGAGGCAAGTAATTTGCAGTGTGACGGTGAGTTTCTAGGCCAACTTTTCCCAAACCTTTTGATTTTTCTTGGTTTTTCCCATACTTCTGAAGACCTGGGAAATACTGTCAAAATACTTTTCCATATTGTTCCATACCTTCCAGACTTGCGTAGCAACATTGATTCCACTTAGAGGCCTACATGTTTAGATTAGGAGACTCTAATTAGAAGTTCAAGAACTAGTCATAAAACCATGAATGAAAGTCAGAGAAAACCAGATACCACAAACATATTCTTCAATTAAAACTTGCAATGTGTATGCAAGACACAATGATGAACTAAAAAAACTGTACAAACAATGAAACAAAATAGCAGAGGGTCATACTAAATAAGAAAGAAGGAATATATTTCAGAATCAGGATCACTTTATTGGCTGAGTACGTTTCCATTTACAAGGAGTGTTGCTCTCCACAGTGTCACACACAGTGAGGATATAAATCTAAGAACTAAGAAGATAAATACTATATACACTGCTATAAAAAAACAAGGACCAAACCAGACAGTAATGGAGGAGGTGAGGATGGACTCTATGATGGCTGTGTAGAAGTGGGTTATCGTTTCCTGCGGCAGGTTGAATTTCTTCAGCTGTCGCAGGAAGAACATCCTCTGCCGGGCTTTTTTTGTGTCTATATTATTCTCCCACCTGAGAAAATTATGATACCCAGGAACATGAATGACCCCGTGGAAGTCAGTGATCCGCTGGCAGATGGGGTCGGCACGGTCAGCTGGGAGAGCTTGGCTTGTAGGAGCTCTGGCAGGATGCTGTTAAACGCAGAGCTAAAGTCCAGATGCTGAAGGTTGAAGTTGCAGGCCCATGTTGACCGTGTCAGCTGCAGACCTGTTGGCCCTGTAGGCAAACAGGCAGCCGTGAGAACAAAACATGACAAGAATTTTAATAACGCCACTCCTGACCTCAGAGAAAACTCCGTTATTTAGTCCTGCTGTTCAAAATAGTCACAGTAGAGCCGTCTGACATCTTCTGCCTGGGTTTGGTCAGTGCTGGATGAAAAGGCCTGCTTGTGGCTGGGCTGAGGGCTCTCTGCCTCGACCACCTCCTCCTGCCACTCTGCCTTGAAGGCGTCACCGTGGGACTCGCAGACATTGTGCAGGATGCAACAAGCCAGGACCATAGTGGGCACCACATCCAGTCCACAGTCATTCCTCTTGCTCAGGCACTGCCACCGTGCCCTCAGTCTCAGCAGCGCCTCCTCTGCCACACTCAGCGTCCTGGTGAGCCGCCAGTTAAAGACACGCTGTGACTCTGTCAGTGCCGCTCCATCAACCTTCCTCCGCCCATCCTCAGGATAGGCCTTCATCAACCAGCTCTGGAGAGGGTAACAGGCCTCCCCCAGCAGCACATACCTGGACAGGACAGGTGGCTCTCAGTCAGCTCAATGGATATTGCAAAAATAAAGAAAACAATCATGATAATGACATGTAATGCAACATTCTTGGAAACACAGTATATACCTTTGTAAAGAATGTATTCAAGTGGAAATGATCTAGTTTTGTCACTTTTGTAAAGTCCATTTTATGCGTCTGTATTGTTCTGGGAATTGCAGGTAATCACTAACTGAAGTAGAAGGAGATGAGGAAGGTTGAGGGAAAGTGGGTACACCAAAAAAGGTAAATTACAACACTTGTGCAACACTTGAAACGTTCCTTCCTTACTGCTAAATGTAATAAAATAAAAATGTAAATAGTATTTGGTACTGAATTTGATCCTGATTCAACAATCATGTCATACCTGAGTGGTTTTCCCATGAAGATAGGGGAAGGGTTGGGTGACAGTCCACCCTCTGAGGCTGTGGCCCAAAGTGTTGAGTTCTGTAAGATGTCAGCAGGGTCCGTCCCACCTGGGAAACTGGCACATACATCCCAGAATTGCCCCAGACCATTAACAGCCACCTGAAACACCAGAGGGACAGAAAGCAGCAAGCGGTTAAGTTACCTGACTGAAGAAATAAATGTGTCAACACTCCTGTGAGCAAACCCAACATCATCTGATGCGATGACAGAAGAAGAACTGGTTGATGAAATCAACTTTATTTGGCACTAACACACATACATGCAGTGAATTTGTTTCTTCGCGTACCTCTGACTAGATATACACACAGTGAAAGTGAGCATGTATTTAAACCAGCATAGAAGGTGCCCTCTGTACCTGGGACAGCACTGAGAGCCAGCCGGCAGGGTTGGCATAGACAGACGCGTTGGCACACGGGGTGATGATGGCCGTGTGGAGTGTCGCCACGGCAGCAACACAGTGAGGAAAACCCCAGTGGGACAGGAAGAGCTGGGCTGAATCCTCCAGTTCCTGGTCGTTGGGGTGCCGCAGGTAGACCGGCCTGAGGAGTGCCACAATGGCATGGCACATGTCTCTAACACACCTGCATACAGTGGATTTGCCCACGCCAAAAAGGCTACTAATGGTTCGGTATTCTATGTTAGATGCCAGGCGCCACAGAGCCACAGCTACACGTTTCTCCACCGGCAGTGCCAGGCGGAAGCTGGTGTCCTGGCGGGCGAGGCGGGGCCTCAGTTTGCCACAGAGGAAGAAAAACGTCTCCCGGCTCATACGGAACTTATCCAGCCAATCAGAGGGTTGGAATTCTGTCATCACCACCCGCTCCCACCAATCAGTGCTTGGCGTGTTGGTCCAGGGCCGGGTGCGGATGCGAACGTTGGAGCGAATACCTCCTGCTATCATCATCTGAGGACAGAGAGAGACAAAACTGATTCATCAACTCGTTGGTGGTCAAACGGTTTAATTATCTAGCGGGAAACGGTATAGTGCAAGATGTCATTTTTTTGTTTTTGTTGATTAGCCTCTAGGACTTTAAGATCATTAATTCTCACATGAAAAAATACTATATTTTACTATACTGTAGTAGTTGGACCTTTTTTTCGCAGTGCAGTGTCTTTACGGATATTGCAGTAAAATATATTATAGCATAGCATGTTAATGTAATATACAGCAGTGTTTATAGGGCAGTATTGTTAAGAGTATATTGGTGTTATTACTGTGGAATTAGGCAGTAAAATCGTCATTGTGCGTGGGTGCATCTAAGCGAGAGAAAGAGAGATTCACAGTCTGGCCTTATTGTTACATTATCCCTTTAGTCTCCCCGCAGGTCTCACCATGAGCATCCTCCTCTGTCTCTGAAAGAAGTACTGCCGATGACGGATGCGCCTATGAATCTCATTGCGTCTCTGAATGTTTGCGTTGTTTATATCTCTTCTGCGCTTCAGTAGCATGTAAGTCATCAGGAACATGAGAGACCGTAGCTTGTCCTCTTCTTCCATTTTATCGACTTCAACATTAAGTTATGTTCCAGGTAGTTTACTCAGAGGGAGTTTAGGGAGCATATTGCTATTTGACACCAGAGGATTTCCGCTCTTCTTGTTTGTGACTGACTCCCCAGTAACCACAAAGTAAGGTGCTGCCACCTAGCGGCTGTAAATAAGTAGTGGGAAATACAAACCCTGAGCAAAACTAAATACTCGGACTCAAGAGGGTAGATGGTGGGTGTAAAAGAATGATTTATGTTTGGATTTAAAGAGATATTGTATCTAGTTTCAAATGAATCGAATCTAAATGGCCCTCCTATTACTCATATCATATATACTTATATGTATTAACTACATGTAATAAAACTACTCCCCAACACTGATGATAACACTATGGGCACATTATGCATTACAAAGTATATTGTCTACATTTGCTTCAAAAGATATTCACTCTTGTTGACTTTTCGCACATTTTGTTGTACAAGATAGTTTTTCCAAAATGCATTTGGCCACTCAGCAGTTCCTCTGGAGTGGTTGATGGTTCAGTGCCTTGCTCAGAGGTACCTTAATTCATACCTCTCATTCACTATATCCTGTCCTGTACTGCTGCATCTTGCCTGTCACAGAATGTGTCCTGTCTTTTAGCTTCAACAATGTTTCACAGCAAACATTTTTGTGAATAATGAAAACTCAACAAAAATTCATTGAAGAGTGGGAAAAAAATATTTATTTGAAAGTTTCATTAGTAAAATGGTCTTAATGGTAACACTGTGCAGGGGCAAAGCAGGCGAAAACTGCAGAATTAAACATAATTGTTCAGTTCCTCTTTAACGTTGTTCTTCTTCCTCCAAAAACAGCAGAAAAGTTGTTTCAATCCTCTGCGCTTCTAAAAATAGAAAGGAATAATCAGTTAAGAATATATTGTAGTGTTGCAATTAACTTTTTTCCCTACCAGAAACTGTTAGATAAGATACAGTACATGCGTGCTTCAGTACCTTGCTCACTTTTGTGCTTTCTTCAGTTTGGGTGGTTTGGTTCATTTGTAAGATCTTTCGTTTTTGTTGAGCTGCTGTCCATTTCTGCTCAGTGTCCACCAGGTCCTTGGTCATCATTGCATCCCTCTCCATGGCTTGCTCCCACTTCAGAGTGTCCAGGGCAAGGGGAAGAGAATTAAAAACTCTGTTGTTTTCTCTGAGCTCCAGCATCCTTCTCATCTCAGTTTCTCTCACCCTCATCTCAGTTTCCTTTCTTTCTTTGCTCCAATCCATCATCTGGGCTGTAGAGAGGGCTTGGAGATCTGTGATGGTGGCAGCCATCTTTGTGTTCACCTTGATGACAGACTCAAGATTTTGACAAAGTGAGCTGACTTTCTCTGTCAGTTCTACCTTTCCTGTTTCTTCAACCATGTCCTCATTCTCTTTCTTCCTCTCCTCATGCTCACAGAGGATTTGTGCCTCAAATTCTCTCTTTTCCATGGTCCCTTGTTTTTGTTTTTCTTTGAGACGGTCAAGGGTGACCATGAGAGAATTGAACATTTTCTCGTTCTCTTGACATATCACCATGACCCTCACCTCGGCCTCTCTGATCATCCGCTCCATCCCTTCCTTCCCTTTGGACAGGGCCTCAAGAGCAGCAATGGTGGAGGACATTGTCTCCTTCTCCATGGTGAGAGTCTCAAGAGTTTGACAGAGTTTCTCAATCCTATTGTCCTTCTCTTTGAGCTCTCTCTCCATCTTCTCCCTCTCTTCTGAGACCTTTGCAGTCTCTTCTTTCTCTTGCTGGATGGTCTCATGGAGAAGAGCGATCTCCTTGCTTTTCTCGTTGAAGACAGCGGTCCCCCACTCCACTGTCTTCTTTAGGTTCTCCTCCATGGTCTCCTTCTCTCTCCTCCATCTCTCCATCTGGGTGTTGAAGGTTTTTTGTTGACTATCCAAGTCACTCAGAGCTT
Source organism: Monocentris japonica (assembly GCA_900323365.1). Lineage (NCBI taxonomy): Eukaryota > Metazoa > Chordata > Actinopteri > Trachichthyiformes > Monocentridae > Monocentris > Monocentris japonica. The sequence continues at coordinate 6,371 of OOFE01031419.1, read as the reverse complement.
TTCTGAGAAAGCGCAGTTTGCCATCCTTCTGCATCATCTGCGATTCCCACCAGGCTGTATCCTGTCTTCTTTTGCGTTCCATCTCACCAATGGTGGATTTCAGGGCTAAAATCTCCCTCTGTTTGGCTCTGAGTGTAGTGTCCATTCTCCCTTTGTTAATGATTTTTATCTATCTAATGCCTTGTTATCATTTGCACATTCAGTTGAACTGGGCTGTAGCTTAATGTACTCACAAAGAAACAGAGAATTGCAGAATTCCAGCAGTATATTCTATGTATATTATTACATCACCCACTGTTACATATCTGTGACACAATGGTATGTGGGAGGGGCCAGGGCGGTGTAGTATTAGTAGTCTTGTTTGTAGTTATATTCATAACAATAATAATAATAATTGTAATCATAATGATACATATATTACACAACTATTACAAACAAAGTGAATAGAATTCATAACTTCACAAATTAATACACACGCTAAAATAAACTGGTGCAAAATCATGTTTTTCTTTGAAAGTAATCAGTAAGATTGATTTTTAAGTCAATTCTAAATTCTACTGGAAACAAAACTGGAGGTTTGTAGTTTGGTTTCAAGTTTGTAGAGATGGCGGCCATTCCATGTAATTCTGGTTAGAAGCCTTGCATTCGGTACTAGCTGCAGATGAGTCTTTTGATTAAAGGCAAGAATAAAGTGAATTACAGTATTGAAAAATGCATGGGTGACTTTCTCCATTTTATTTTGTAAAATATTTCTTAGGTGAAAAAAGTGTGATTGAACAACCATAATAATAATAACTTCGTAACAATTTAAAAGTAGCTTAAAAAGTAGCCTACATATTTTTCTAACAATCACATTGCATACACTAAGCAGTTTGTGAGTGAGGTGCCCGCGTGGACAAATCATCCATACTGTGACTGCATGAGCTCAAATTCAGCATATACGTGCATGTATGGACAACTGAAAAGAGAGACAGAGAGCAACACAGACTTAGGACAGGAATTATCAAGAATTATCAATATGCTTTACTATGAGTGTCAAACTAATTGTTCATTAATACTTGAATGGTGCATTCTTCTCAGGAGAGAAATTAATACCTATGAGCATCAATCTTTATCTTGTTTTGTTATTGAGATTTAGGGGCCATTTGGTACCGTGCTGTACCTTACAGTGGGGTGATGGAGGTCATACACAGATAAACTGAGAATACACCTGTTATTCTGGGTATTAAGAGTATAGATGTTTAAAAGTGTGGCAGCGGCGATAGCCTAGAGGTTAAAGAAGTGGGCTTGTCACCGCCTCGAATGTGTGGGGGAAGGAAGTGGATGAGTAACAGTCTCCCCTCCCTAAACAACTACTGTCGAGGTGCCTTTGAGCAAGGCACTAAACCCACAACAGCTCCCGGGTGTGAATGTGTAGCAGGGTATAGAAGAGAGCAAGTCAACTTTTCCTGGAGTAAATAAAAGGCTAACAGTAAACTATCAGGTTAATTACTATTACCATAGAAATATATTGCAGTGTCATCACAGTACACCCACTTCCTTTAAACGCTGTACCTACCACCTCAACTACCACAAAACTACCATGTCAGCCTCTTAAAGCCACAGAAATCACATTTAATGAAAATGCCATGGTATCCTAGAAAGCGTT
>OOFE01031418.1:0-10149 GCA_900323365.1 Monocentris japonica | reverse complement strand
GACACACCCAAATATAATTTCAAAGACAATATATAATCCTGCTCAGAGAATGTGCGTTGCTTCACAAAAGGGAGTGAGAGAGAAAGGGAGGGGGCAGACGGAGAGAAAAAGAGAGTGGGAGTGGAGCAGGACACAGAAAGAGAGAAACATTACATTTTTTATAATGGAGCCCTTTGAAGAATTGAAATGACAGAGAAGGAGATAGAAAAAAGGGAAAAGGCAGGAAAAAGTTATTCAGACACATACGTACATCCATTCATCCAAACCACCCAACCGACCATTCAACCATTTATCTTCCCTTTCTTCCGCATGAGACACTACCCTGCATTAAAGGAAAATTTCGCTGAATTTAAAAATCCCCATATGAAGAATTCACATGCATATTTTTATTATAAACTAGGACAACTCAACGAGTATTTGTCATGAAAACCAAGAATGTGATGTCATACCAATGTACAGCATGCAGCTCCTCCATTGACAGTGAATAAGAGACTTTGTTCTCTTCATCTGGCCTTTTATTGGTACTTGGATGGACTTGGATGGACTGGATCGTCTATATATGAAAGTCAGGCAGTGATTTTTCCAACATGGATATAGTGCATTTTGAAAGTTAGCTTTTTAAATGTGCCCTTATTATACATACAATAAAACAAACACACTATATATAGGATGTAATAGTGTTGCTGCTATGTGGTTCGACTACTGCTAATAATGTTTACAAATACTGAACATCTACATTATAGTGCAAATGTGCAATAATGCACAATGCATCGTGAAGTAGACTATCCTGTAGAAGTGCTCATTCACTGACACCACATGTTGTTTTTATTGGAGTTCCTGACACTGTCACATATGAAAATACATGTTTGCGATGTGATGTTAAAGCAAATCCTCGTTGTTTATCACACACAGTCTTTGTGCTCTCATTATTTCTTTCCATGAGGGTGGAACATGCTGAGAAATGCAAGCAGGTAACCTGATTCGGTTGAGTGTGATAATGCTTAGCTGAGGTTAGGTTGAGAACACTCTGACAGGTGGGATGTGTGACTCTGAGGGGAACACAATGCTAAGTGGAATGGCACGCTGAGTATATAGGACGAATGGCAAGAGGCATGCAATCACACACTACACGCTGCCTGCATGTGCCTGCAAGTACACACACACAATATTCTTTTTCTCTGCATGCACACACACAGACACACACGCACAAACACGTCCCTCGTTGTGTTCACATGCATCAACATCTCCGACAGAATGCCAGACTGCTGGGCATTGCGTGTGCTGAAGATGAGGTTTCCAGCTGTAATGGGTAGAGGCAGGCAGAATGAATAGGCATGGTGGCGGGCATTGTGTGGACAACGGAGAGGTGGGCGATGTCTCAGCATGTGGCCTCGTCTGGGGCTACTATGTTCCACCTCTTCAAAGGCACACAGACAAAAAGGCAGACAAGCAAAAGCGCCACACACACACATGCATACACACATACACACGCACACACACACATTCTACAGGTGTCCACAAGCTGACCAACGGTGTGGCTAGTTCTACACCATCGCCAAGTGGGGAACACAACAATGGCCTCTGATAAAATACACACACACATCCTTCCCCTCTATATAATCAAATGCTGACTAGCTGTGCTGATTGCTGTCCGGCTCCCAGGAAGGAAAATGGCTCAAGTCAATTTGGCAATTGCTGCACAGCTAAAAATGTATTGTGTGCTCTATTACTAAAAGGATGTTGGGCTGTTGTGACGAGTCTAAGATCAACTGGAACTAGCACAGCAAAATAAAACAGCTTCACATGGCACCAATCATGTCTCTGTCCAAGTGCAAGCATTTTATGCCCTTGCCAGTTGGGAGTTAATTTGTTTGTATGAAGAGTTTCTTGCTTTATGAAGTGAAATATTTGAAGTTTCCTTCTAAAATGTGATAGACACCATTTGAAAATGGTGACACCTTCTGATATAAAATGATTGATCGCAAAAAATCCAACACCCTTTTAAAGGATAGCAGATCATTTAAGCCATTTGGTACCAAAATGATAACAGTTTTATAATGTTTTGGAGATATGAATGTGAACGATGAACCAAACTGGACTTACAGCGTTTTGGAATGTAACTCTTCACTTAGACACACACAGAGAGAGAGAGAGAGAGAGAGAGAGAGAGAGAGAGAGAGAGAGAGAGACAACAACTGACATCTCAGGGAATTTCACAGGGATGGCTAATCCAATGTGATCAGCGGAAGATTTTAATATTTAAATAGCCAGCAACGCACCAGAAGTTTCTAATTAAATTATAACTCATGCTTGAAAAGCAAAAGTGCATGTGTTGTGGGAGCGTAAATAATTCAGCCCGCCCTATATCTCGTCTTTCTGTTAACCCGGAGACAAATGGCACTTGCTAGGGCTTTTAGACAGGGGGCTGGCACTGTCAGAAACATGAACAACAGCAGCTTGTAAAGGGCCTCACCCATCAGGGCCCCAATCCAAACTGACTGGCCCCACAACCGAACGACGCTTCTAACCTGGGAATTCATTTTGTTAATTAATTTATTATTAAATACCTCACAGGCCACGCAACGTTGGCACACTGCAAAAAGATAACAGAAAAAAAAAAAGACCTCTTCCTAATGAACTGCGGGTGTTAATGGAGCGCCAGTCTACCTTCTGGCTCACTACATCATCCTACCTGCTTTCTCTTATTACAAGTTTCCAGCAAAAAAAGTATCAGAAAAGAGTTTATTAATTAATACTCTCTTGAAGGATATATGAGACGCTCACAGTATCCATGAGAAGTGTAAAATATTTAGGACGGTAACATTCATATTAATGGCAAAATTACACATACATCTCAGAAATTAAATTAGAATTCGACCCAACATTGATGGCAGAGTCATGTCAAGCATATAAATGTACCATGGCTCGGGGTTAGAATATCTCCTTTCATTCATTATTTTTTCCACCAGGTAGCTTCGCTCTCGGCCACTCGGCCTGCCCTCGCGGCGTAATACCAGAAAAGAATTACATTTTTGATGGGAACTAATTAGAAAGGCCCTTACCTGAAATTCTTCCAGACTCTTGCGTGTTCCTTAGTTGGGATGATGGCGGTATAACTTATTGAGTGGCGCCAACGGTTTCCAACTTCTGTTAAGGAACAGAGGGAGACGGAGCGGGAGAGCACAGAGGTCTGTTTCAGAGAGCTTGTACTTTGTGTGCCTCCAGAACAGAAGAGACACTTTAAAACAAACTCCAAAGAGATTGAAAGTCAACTCTCTCCACAAAGGCCCTTTTTTGCTCTTTTAACAAGACCAAACCCTGGTGTCATAGTCTCTTGCTCTGCCCTGAGAGGGAAAGCCAGTGTTCACATACCACTCATGCGAGACTGCGAGAGAATTATAACAGACATACTGGAGGAAATGTCTAAGAGAATAACAGTGCCTACTGTGATTAATGTATTTGATAGCACGAACACCTCAGACATTTTGCTGAGTATCTTCTATTTTTGCTTTATTGCATACCTGCTTCTTTTTTCTTTATTTCCATGTCAGTGCACACAGCTGGCGGAAGGTGGTAAAGTGGTAAAGAGAGTGTGGGCGAGGTAGGCAGTATCATGATCTAAGATGATGAAATAAATGTCTGGCTGTTCACTTCTCTTCCTCACCGTCGAGAAAAGCCACAGAGGATTTCAGGTAGGAAGCAGACACAGACATGAGAGATGTGTCAGCTCTTATACAATTCAACACAAAGGAGACCAAACACCACAAACTACCAACACAAATTTGTGTCTTGTCCTCAACAACAACACAGAGTTGCAGGGCTGATTCCGAGTTGACTGTACGAGGGGCGTACTAAACTTGGGGATGTTTATTTTACAACTTGGCGAATACTTTCAGAGTGTATGGAACAAAGACCTACGCGTCTCTGTTCTTTTGCGCTTCACAAAGCCTTTGGCCTTAGTCTTCTAAAGTCACCAGCCATGACTGATGTGAGCCAGTCAAGACATCTAATTCAGATGCCAAAGTACAAGAAAGGGGTAGAGTCCACCCCCAACACACACACACACACACACACACACAAATATATGTATGTATGCCTGACTTTGTGGTTGCGCAACCCTTTAGGATTGCTGGTAAAGCCGCTAAGTTTCTAATTGTTCTGATCATAAAGAAATACCTTTCAAGAAGCTTCTGTTTCAGACCCAGGGCCTGATTAAAGAATGCATGATACTTCAGTGACAAGACTGTATTATTAATTCATTGCAAACAGTGGAATTTGGGTGTGTTACTTTGAAAAATGTTCAAAACTGGCGGCCTGTAATAAAAGCACTGAGAGAAATTCCAACTCATTAACATTTAATCACAAAATTCTCTTTCATATGAAATACCCAATATAGGCTGTCAGAATCAATCAGGTGTCCAGAAAAAGGGAGATGACATGCCAAAAGGATGGGGAATATGTCAGTTGTGGCACTCACTGTTTCTTCTGGCTGTCATATTGCCAGTGCCGTCTGTAAGCCGACACTGTTAGGAAAATGTGGCGCCGTACTGCTTTAAGGCACTGGGGGAAGAGATGGAAAAAAAAAATGGCTCCTGTTATTAAACCTTTGCCTGACAGCAGCCAGCACTGAAGGTTGTGTCATCTTATGGTGTGGGAGAGGTGTTCAAAGCCAAGGCTTCTGGATAACGGGGTTCTTTGGGACGATGGGGGATGTAAAAGAAGCTCCTCTCTCATAATTTTATAATTGGCCTCCTGTCCCAGGGTTGCATGCCAATACCCTTGCCTGCACCTTGAACTCAACTCTTTGAAAACCTTAGGTCGGCCCTTGTGTAAGGAGTGGTTGTGGGGGTGCAGGGTGGGGATTAGCAGTCAGGATGATACAGATTTCCCATGATGCTTTAGGGTCAGGGCGGCGGCGTCGCTAGACTGAGAGTCGGAGACAGGGCTAGGCTTTGAAAACAAGCGCAGAACATTGTGTTTAATTATCACAGTCATGAAATGTTGATGAGGGGAAACAAAGGATGGCATGGCTACTTCAGTGAAATGAGCAAAAAAAAGCATCCCGTGTTATGCTGAAGTTTTTCTGTATTTTTAGTTCGCCATTATGATTATGAAGTTTGATCTATGAAGGCTTTTAAAAGATGCAAGTTTGGAACGAAGTGCGGGCTGCCGATCTGCTCCTAATGGGCAGACATGGAGGAAAACATTCACCGCAGTTTGTGTGCTGAGAATACATATCTGCAATTTGCCGATATTCTGGCGAGCTGGATTTGTGTCTTCTACTGCTCATGGAACGTGTGAATCGAAAGTCTCTTTGTCAAGTGTTTGTGCGATTAGGCTGTTGATAAACTGCCACTCAATTGTAAAAAGAACATTTTTCAATATCAGAGCAGTTTAAAAAGTTGGTTTAAGATACTACGTCCAGTAAAATGACATTTTCTACAGCGTCATCCGACATGATGTTACAAATCATCAAGAATCAAACAGCAATGCTAATTCTGACATTCAGACACTGGCAAAAGCATGTTCAGTGATGATAGGACTCACTCTGATCACAATGATACTAAAGGGTAAATTTGTAATGATACAATTAGTCATTGGTGATATGAATTCCAATAATTCACTGTCACCCTCAGAAAAAGGGCTACCATGAAGATGACGTTTGTTTGACAGGGTGGAAACTCATGGGGCACTAAAGGGGCATTTAAAGTGGCACTTGATATGCCAATATGTGATTTTGTTTAGCAGAAAAAATATATAAAAAAGGTGTATTTTATATAGCATCATATTGAACAGAATTCTATTTTTAATTCATTCGGTTCCTTTTCCTGAAAAAGTAGAGCTGTGATTTTTCTTGGCAGGCAGAAAGCTGGAAAACAAGTTAATTAAACTGGGCCTGCTCGTTTCAACATCACAAGTACAGCACCATTTATGCTTGTGTCATTACTTTTTCACTTTTCCCAAGCATCAGAGAAATGTTGTGGCATGTTGGCCCAGATAATATTCTGAGAACCAGTGTGAAACTTAACAGAAATTTATTCCCATGTAAGTGTCCATTCAAAGAAGATAACAAACCGCACGACATTCATAGAAACTTCTCTTGTGCAATATTGTGATCTGATGACCATGAAAATAACAATGACGCCAGTGTGCACAATAGCTGCAGGGATGTGACAGGGTTGTTGGTCAGTACAAACGACATTTCTACAAAGACTTTTCTTTCTCAACTCATAAAAGTAAATGACAAAGCAGTGTTACAATTCCAGTATTTAGCATCGTGATAAAGTACCTCTTCAGTAGATGTTTCTGTTGGATCTCTGCTCTAATTAGTTAACTTACTCGTCTCTGTTGTGGAAAATGTGATTTTGTTTGTGTCAATTATAGGCCACCTAATTCAAGGGGGTGGGGGTGGGGAGAGAGACCTGTTGATGTTGTTGTAATTCCTGCTGGTCGCCGATAGAGGTCGACAGAAGTCATAGATTTCTTAATGCTCTTTTAATGAGAGACTAGAGGAACGTTGTGAAAAAAAAACAAGCTGGAAGGCACCTGTATTTTTGACAAGTGATTCAAATGTATTTAACAGCATATATACCTTGCAATGTCCTGTGTTCTTTGATTGTTCATTCCCCATGCCATTTTGAAAGATGTCACTGCATAACTGCATCTTTCTAAATGGGAGTTGGTTCAGCTGGGAGGGGGTTGTTGGAACAGGGGACTTGTTAAACTTTAAGACAGACGTGGTAACTCCCACATATATGACATCATCAAAATCGCAAAGGCAGCTTCAAACCACTACCAACAAATCTTTAAAGATTTGGATCAGGATAGAAGTCTTTGAGGCCAGCAGGGTGGCATAGAGAGTAGGGAGAACCTCTACTGAAGTACCCGGGTTCAAGCCCCGTGCCAACAAGCATGCGCCCTGCTGAAGCATCCTCAAGCAACATACTGAATCTACCTGCTCCAGGGATGCTGAGCCTGCACTCTGACCTCCCTGTGAAGGGGGGGCAAGCGAAAAGAGAACTTCCCTTTGGGGATCAATAAAGTATCACATTATCATTATTATTTAGCTATAGCATGGACAGATTCTGAACACAGACATAACTTGGACTGTACTCCTGCCCCAACCTAAATACTAACCAACTTGACCTTAGTGATAACTTCAGCAGCAGGATCATGCTGTACAGAAACAGGCTATAGGTTAGTAGACCCTAGAGCTATGTGAAGGCGCTATTACGATTGCATGGGCTGTTGATCTCTAATGGCTGTGTGCTGGGCTGTAATGGTGCTTGGAGTGGAAGCAAGAAAATAAGAAGAGGTAATCTCAGAAAATGCTGACCTCTGAGCCACGAAAAGTAGATGAGAAGTGTTAACGGCTCCCTGGTACTATCCAGTGTTTTCTCCATCACCTTTGGCCTTCGCTCACTGCAGACTCTGGAGAGTGGAGCTCCTCTTGTCAGCCTCCTGTAGTTACTATGGCCTTTTTCACTACGCTGTGTCGGGGTCAAATGAAACCAAAGACTTGTCTTTCTCAGACAGGTTCTCTTCGGAAAGAGTACTGACATTTTAGTAGAAAGACTGTTACTTCAGTTAAATTAAAATTTTTCTCAAATCAGAGGAAGATAACTTTTACTTGAGAAATGAGTTAAACAAATGTAAGAACTAGTTGACTAAAACAATAATGAAGATGCTAGTTATCTTTGAGCAACAAAGGGTGGAGCCCCAAAGGTCCTCCAAAGGTTGCTGGTGTTTTGGTGTGGTCTGTGTAGATAATCTGATAATTCAGTCCAAGTCTTGAAAATGGGAATTTTAGACGTCAACAAATCTGTATTGTCATTTTTTTACTGTAAATTTCAGATCTCATTGTAACCACTACTCGTGTCTCGAAATTAAATTTACTGGAATAAAGATAGGAGTAGATATGAATAAATACTCCAGTAGAAGTTAAATACACATCAAAGTAGTGTTACTCTAAAAATGTACTCAAGTACAGTAACTAGAATAATTGTAATTCATTACTTTCCTACCCATCCTGGTAAAAAAAAGAGACAAAAAGCCTGCAGGTAATGTACGAAGGAATTCGTCAGGAATCAGAAACGGTGTCAGTGGCCTGGTTGGCTGAAAATGAGAAGTGACAGTTGTCAACTAAACTGCTCCAGAGTTGGTGCTACCTAGACACCAATATGTCGTGACCCAGCCCCTCTCCATTCCACCTCCATCACACCCGTCCTAGCCATTAACGCAGTCCGGGGCTGACCAGGGGAATAGGCCTGCATTAGGAGAGACCAGTCTTCAGGTGTGATATGGATGGTTGTCACGGTCATTGGCTGTTTGGTCTGTGACAGGACAGACACACAAGGACATTTTCAGAGCAGCAAAAGCACCTGGGTGAACTTAAGAAGTTACAGAACGAGTTTCTATTGAGATTGATTAAATAGAGTCACACGTTTAATAGCGGCAAAGCAAAGAGGAAATGAAGATATTCACATGCGCACTCCAAAATAAATCAAGACCACACACACATACACAGACACACATGCCCAAACACACACACACACACACACATATGCGCACACACATGACTCCTGATTAAGACTGACTCAGTGCTCGCACACCTCATCAACCCTCGGCGACAACTCTCCAGAGAAAACAGGCCTCATTATGCCAGAGCAAAAACAATGACACCGGGCGTTCGCCGTGACTCTTTTGCTAATGGACACTCCAAGCTGGGGAGGCAGATCTGGAACTGTGGGTAGGTTGGTACCGAGAGCGCACAAGCAAGAAACCTGATGTGATAGCGTGCCTCGTGGGCAAGTATTATCCCAACTGTATGTCATTAGCAGGGTGCGTTTTCTAATTAGCAATAGGGCAGAATAATGAATACAGCTCCATTAATCAAAAGGTAATATATGTAAAAGCACAGTTTTATCGCCTTGGGGAAGAACGTGAAAGGTAGGAGAGAAAACACCAAAATGAGACGGAACATAAAAACAGCTATCACTGCCTGGCTGGAGAGAACATTGCTTTTCATATTCATTTACACAGTCTTTTATGTAGTTTAGGGTGCTTGCTCTTTAGAGCCCAAATAGGGTGAATTTGAAGTAGGGAGAGTCAAATGAAGGACATTTGAGTCAGCACAAGCCGCCCTCTTTAATGCGATTCAAACTATTGCACAAATTGTTGTATGACATTACAATTCATGCACAATAGCTTCTGCCATTTGAATCTGCAGGCTGGGTGCTGTGCCCGATGTAGAAGGGGCCTAATTGTCAGAGGAGTGGACAACTGATTTTGACTGAGCTGAAAGGTAATCAGCTGTGAATGTGTAGGCCGATGCTGAGAAGAGGACTCTGGCAAGACTCTGATCCAGAGTCGATCCATACAGTGACTAGTATTAGTACTTCTTGGTACTTCTTCTTACAATGGTAGAGTGAAAGTGTCCTGACTAGTCTAACAACCACAATACTCAATACTTTAGGCACAGCTATATATATCCCCTTACTTGGAGGGGAGGATGCTACATTTTTCATTTTAGCTGACACTCTTATCGAGAGCACAATGAGTGCAACAGTGAGTTTCTATCCCTCGATCACTGACATTACAAGCAGCCACACTGTCCTGACAACATTCCCGTGACCCTAGAGTGATCATGAAAGAGAGAAATGCTAGGGAAAGAAATAAGAGAAATAAGAGCTAAAGAGAGAGGTAGAACACTTACTAATATCCTCACAGTGCTTTTATTTATCAATACATGTCTCACAAGGATGTTGTCTTTCAGATGTACTAGATTTACTACTACTGGATCCAATACAGTGGAATTAAATAGTTTCAATTGTATGTAGGTGTCATAATTCCAGGGATGGGAGAGAGAGAGCGAGAGAGAGAGAGAGAGAGAGAGAGAGAGAGAGAGAGAGAAGGAGAGAGAGGCAGAGAGAGGGAGGGAGAGAGAGAGGGAGAAAGAGAGATGGAAAGAGAGAGAGAGAGAGAGACACACTGAGAGAGAGAGAGAGAGAGGGAGACATAGAGAGGGAGACATAGAGAGACATAGAGGGTGGTTAAAGCTGAAGGGGAGGGTGAAATGAAGGCACTGAGGAAAGGAGAGGGTGAGAGAGAGATAAAGAGAGAGAGAACCCGGCTTACTATCATTTTCTC
>OOFE01031414.1:3413-16916 GCA_900323365.1 Monocentris japonica | reverse complement strand
ATCTTTCTTTCTTTCTTTCTTTCTTTCTTTCTTTCTTTCTTTCTTTCTCTCTCTCTCTCAGACAGTAAGGAGCCAATTACCATCCAGGCCTCAAAGTTCCTTCCTTCCCATCTCCTGCTGGTTTGGCTAAGAGCTAACCAATCAAAAGGCTCCTAGGGGGCAAATAGCTGACCTGAGGAAATGTCATCTTGCTGGGTGTCATTGCCTCCTGTCCATTTGACATGCATACATTTCACACAGCCTACTCCATGCATATGTTCTTCAGAGCCTAATGTATAGAGAAGCAGACTGGAGGAACTACAACGATGCAAAGCCGAGCAATACACATACGCAGTGAAAGTTTTAGCATGCACCACAGCAAACTAAATAAATACTGTGGCACAGAGCAGTGAAGCATTTACCTTTTACGAGCACAACGAGAGCTTCAGTTCATACATCACCGACATTACAAGTAACCAAAAAACAAACTCAAAACAATGGCGTAAGAGCAAACTGATAGGAAAAGAAATGATCAGAGTTAAGGAGAGGGATAGAAGGGATTTTCTTCTTCTGAGAGCAAGTAAAGTGAATAGACAGGTGACAAGGTCATATGAAACTGCTACCAAACGTTTTGCCACACAATGCCAAATTGAACAGACAGCTTATTTGCCAAAAAGCTGATGTGTTCCTTTGAGGCAGGACGCATTGTTGATCAGCATACTGCTGTCCGAGGCACAGGGAAGTGCTAGTGGGACTTTCAGGGGATCTGAAAAGTTCCATTAAAGCTGCGCTAGGCAACATTTCTATGTAAAAATACACAAGCCTAAATCACAAAGTGGGGCCGAAACATAAAGGAAGTGACAAATCGAAACCCAAAACAGCAGCTCCGCCCAGTGAAAGCTGGACCAACAATGGCTGAACCTCTTCACTACCTCCACCACCAGAAACTAAGAAGATATTTAGTCACCTTACAGGATTTCTGGGTATGGAGGTCCTCAAACTCCTTACCTTTCACTGCCATTTGGGGCCGAGTGCCACTTTAATTTGATTCAGAGGCTCACTGGACTTCTACAGTAGCTGCATGTGTTTGTGTACCTGCTCTCTCTAGGTTCCTGTGGCCTGCTCTGTCTAACCATGCACATGCGATATGCCACAAGGAAGCGTGACTAACCAAGTGAAAAGTTCCACCACTGTAGAAAGGTGGACCTCTCCAGCACCTACATTTGTACGTTAGAGTGCCTGGCATGTAGTCACAAAAGCATCTCTGTCCTAAACCTCCCTCGACCTATCCCTGCACAGCTACGCTATGCTAGAAGGTAGCGTGACTAACCAAGTGAAAAAGTTCCATTTGGGCTCAATCCAGAGCCTCATCCCTGTGAAGAAGTGGATCTTCCACAGCGGCTCCATGTTTGTGTTAGTGTGTCTGGCAGATAGCCACAGAAGACGTTCCCTCCGAGTGTCTCTGGCCAAAACCTCCAGTCCCGTGTAGCGCTGTGAGTGATCCGACTGGGTTTGAACACAGGGATGTTCACAGAGATGCTGAGGCCCGGAGCCAAACTGAGTGGGAGGCATCAAGAGCTGCTTCCTCCCAGCTCTACACAGAGGGCAACTTTGAAACACTAAACATATTCTCCTCTAGCTCCCTCTCTCTCGGCTTCTCTATATACCACTTCCTCCCTTGCTCACTTTATCTGTTATTTTATCCTTTTCTCTAAATACGTCTCTGTGAATGCTGTTCCCTCCCTGCAGGAGGGCGAGGAGGGTCTGAAACAGAAATAAAAATGTCTACATCTCTTTGTCTCTCTAACCTCCACCACTTCCACTCCGTTTCACAATTCCCAAATCATGTATTCTATAACGAAAGTCTCTTCTCTCACACACACACACACACACATCTCATAGTATCTGGTACCTATCTCCTTTTTCTCCATGTAACCATTCTAGGAGAAGTGTGTTCAGTGTGTGTTCGTTCAGTGAACCATTGGTGGGGTTTCATAGCTTGCCCCTCTGCAGCCTCAGGAGGAGCAGAGGATTATTTTTTCCTCTTCCATGTGTAAAACCTTAACTTTTCCATGCTCTGCATGTCGGTAGCTTGCTTTACACCTGGTGTCTCGTATATTGTCCAGGTATGATTTGGCTGGATTGCGTCTCGCTGAAATCGGATTCCTCTTTCCCTCAACAAAGCACACATTTCCCCTGCTTAAGGAAGCTGTAAAACTATCAAAACTCAGCCAATGAATACTATTCACCCTGGGAAGACACATTACACTCCTAAAGACCTCGACTTGTCATTCATTCTTATTCTTACACAGCGGGCACTGGCGCAGGCTTTGGGCAAGATAACATAGCAAGTGGCTTTAGGTGCCAATTTCTCTATTCCAACTTCTTCCAATGAGGCTGACCCACCTCTGCGTTCCTACAAAGTCCTTGAAAATCATTGAAATTGCTCCTTTCCCTCAGGCTCTTTGACTTGTTGACTCTTGCCCTGTCTGCATCAAGAGAAGACATTGTCAGTCAGAAAGACAGAAAGACCAACAGGGTGATAGAAGGAGAGAGAGAGAAATTGGTCGCGAAAAAGAGAGATTAACATCGAGAGAATAGAATAGATTAACAAGGACGGTGCTACAATTGTAGGGAATAATAGGGGTGTGTGGTGTGTGTGTGTGTGTGTCTGTGTGTGTGTAGAGGTTATGCTGGGGCTGTGGGCAGCATTGTGAAAAGGACGACTGGTGTTAAATTGGGGTGAAAAGAGGCTTAGGTAGAGATAGAAAGGCAGAGAGAGTGAGAGAGAGAAATGGTCACCCTTCACTCCACACATGGATTAGAGGGTATAGAGACATTGACAGGCTCAAAACCTGGTTTACACTGCTTTAGTCTTGCACACACACACACACACACACACACACACACACACACACACACACACACACACACACACACACACACACACACACGGAGAGTTCAGCCAGGGTTGAGTTGGAGCAAACATACTGTACATACAATCACATATACACTCTTTCAGCAAATTTGCCAAGCAAGGGATGGTTATGTAACACACACAGGGGCAAGAGAATGGGTTAGATGTAGAGTTATCTCACTGAGTAGAGGGTGGCACCAACACATGTATGCACTGGTAGCCATCAGGCCCTTTGCAGTGTCTACACCATAGAACAAACATATTTTAGCCTCAGTGTTAATTTCAAGTTTTACAGTAACATGGACATTTGACATATTTCACCAAATTACCACATGGCTCAAAAAACACAGCATCAGAAACAGTTCTTGTGCTTGTCACAGATATAACTGCTTGCATGACCATTTCACACCTCTGTGATGAACGTATCTCAGAGACAGGAAATGGCAAATATTCATTATCTCTCCATGCCAGCAGTCTGGCGGATGTGGGGAACCTACATTTTGAGAGAGAAGGAACCTCGCTGCTTCAGACTCTCAGATGTTTGACAGACAAGTCAACAGCCTGGCAGCAGGATAATGACATGAAATTTATGATACAAGTGATGAAATACGCACAGGCAGAGTCAGGAAATACAGCCCACAATTGGTATTTAAGCTGGAATCCAAATGTAATCAGACAGAATCAGCTGGTTTATGAAATAGATGCATGTGTCCAATAATTATAGCCTGTTTGTGATACAGTACAAGTCACCAATTTACACCTGGCTGCTGCAAATTCACACATAATACACACACATTGAATGCACGCTTTGACCAACACATTGACACTATGTGGGGATCGAACCCACAACCCTGAGACTGATAGTCCCCTGCTCAGACAACACTGGGGGCCTCTCCTAGTTTACCCAGCTATTTCTGGTCACGCTTCTTCTGTGTGAGTGTGCCTTCCCTACCCAGATAAATTCACCATGAGGCTACGGCATACTGAAATGAAAAGAGGTCCCAGACCGTATATGTGTGGTGTTTATGTGTTGCTCTTCAGGGGTCCTGATCATTGTAAACGAAGATCAACCATTTTTGAGGAAAGAGGGAGGTCAAAATACACCAGCCAGTTTTAGTAGACAAGACAACAGATTGGCAATATTGCCTTCAACTTGACAAGGGACCAGAGCAGCACCTGAACTGGCTGTAGATCTTCCCATCACTGAAATAGATGTCATGTTTCTTCTCACACTGGAACTGCTGGAAGGGCAGCATGGAGAAGGCTTCCAGTTTCTTCACAAACACCACCTGAGAACACCACAATGGTCAGAACATGAGAGCGCGCTGCACATCTCCAGGCTGATCTACTAATGGAACTCAGACTCCTTAGGGAAAGTGGCAGGGTTAGGAAACTGTATGCACTGCAGATAATATTGCTAAGATTATATTATACTGGCAATAATTTTGAGGCAATGGAAATGTAGATGAGGAAGGTACCACCGGGCCTGATATACTGCCTTGGGTAACCTATGGGATAGGAGAATGTATGGACCTGGCTACAAAACCAAGAATAACCCAGTCACTGAAGTTGGTAGATGTACCTAAACCAAGTTCAGCAGTGCCTGGTCATTTTAAGATTATATTCAGCTATCAGAATACAAAATAATAACCTAAAAATTGCCTTAGCTGCACTTTATGTCAAATCCTGAGCTGTTGACAGCTGATTTCGAGGATTAACACATGTCACAGGGAGTGGTGGGTAAGAATGGCCTAACTTGAATGACACACGGCCCAGCTAAGCTGACAGAACAGGCCGGTACTGTGTAGGACGGTTAGCTAAAGTTGAATTAGCTGCCGACACTTGAGTGGGACACGTTGATTTCCACACGGCAGAGGTGACTGAGAGACATGCTGGTCAGCATTATTACACATTACATAACAACTAATAACAACTAACGTTAGCTAGCTGCCGCTAGAAAGCCATTTAGCGTGCCAATGTTGGCTAATTTGTTAGTTTGTTTAAGTAATTCTCAAATTCCCTGTCCTGTAAAGAAAATGACATAAGGCAACGTTGGTCAAACTGGTTACACTGTCCAGCTAATGTTGAGGGGTTTGCTAACGTTACTTTAGCTAGATAGTTAGCCAACGTTAGCTAAGAAAAGTATGAGTTAGTTGGTAGAAACAGTTGGCGATGATTTCTTTGCCAACAGTGATTTTTATTTATACTTAAAAATCATTACAAATCACATAACAACTCTTCGGCTGAATAGTTTTGACAACCAAACTGTCAAAACGATGCGGCCTAGCTAACGCTACCAGACTCCATCCCCGAGGTGGACTAGCTGAGGACACCGCACCTTGTCGAGCTCCTCCCGGCAGACGGCGCAGTACTTCTGGTCGCACAGCACCCTCATTTTGGTGGAGCAGCGGTAACACACCGGGTGATCGCATTTTCCTAAGGCGAATATATCGAGATCTTGGCAGCACAGGACGCAGTTCTTCTCAGTTTCCTTGGTTGATGTTGAATTCATGGCGGTGAAAGGCACAAATTAACCTCAATAGTAGCGTTAGCTGTCAGTTAGAGCCACAGACAGACGTTGAAGTGTTTACGTAATTGTGAGAGCCTGAGCTACAGACACTCCGACGATCATCAATGCTGAACCTAGGGGATTTGATAGCATAAGGATGGACCGATCACCGTTTTGACTGCAGTGCTGCTCCGCCTGCTTATGCCTATCATTCGTGGGTCCATTTGCGCAGGCGCTCCTTACTTCTCCACGTGTCTGCTAATGCCGCGTTCAGGTACTGCCGGAAATATCGGTTAATACTTACACACACAAACAATCCAACAAAGCGGTAAATATGACTGAGGAAGTCGGGATTTTCTGATACCCGAGTTGCAGATAATTGGTTGGGAACCCGAGTTGCCGATAATTTGTTGAACATATGTTCAACAAAGTTTGGATAACCTTTAACATCAATGACATGCCCAAATGTAAGGAACAACTGAAGGCATCATCAAAAGTTTCGATTTGACTGTAAATCTCTTCTGCTCTCTTCTCGACACAATTCTCCGAAACCAGTGATGTAATGGTAATAAGAAAACACGAGTAAAATCTGGCCTCCAGTAGGCGATTACAACCAATATAAACAACAACAAAACAAGTTATCCATGTAATCGTCTCTTTTTTGCAGCTACTGTATATCTTTAGTATCTAAAATACACAATTGCTCATACATTGGCGTGACTGGTGAACACATTGGAATTAAAAAGGTCTATTGGTCACAACAAATCACTTTAAAAGTATTTTCATCGTTTAACCAGTGTCTTTGTTCATTAATTTTCTTAAGCCAGAGAGGATTCAAAATGCATTTCATCTTATTGTGCCAAGGTTTGTGTCACTCATAGACTGTTACCCATAGCCAAGTTTCTTAATACTGCAAATGAATTGACTACTGTTCCCTAGAAGTTGTTACCCTCACTCAAAATCTTCCAGCAGATAAATCATACTCAAAATAACTGAGTTGTACTGGATGGATGGAGTTCATATTAATTATTGATCTTGAGTGAATGTAACTTCCTGCAAAACTGTAGTGTGTTTATAATCCATGTTGAATCGTATTTGAGTTAGCTGACCAATGTCTGGGCACCAATGCCACCAAAATAAAATTCTTTTACATGGTCCTTGGCAAATGTTATTCTGATTAATTTGTTTTCTTGAAAAATTGTACCTTGGCTTGATCTCATACGACTCATTTTTATCACAAAGATTGACATTATTGTGATAGGTGGGTAGCTGGGTTTATGTGGATTTGTGTTCCCTTTTTTCTCCCCTTTGTCTTTGACAAATTTATTTCCATGTTGTTCCCTCTGTCCAGTTGATGACCATCACCCTACGCAAGACAGCATTGCGAATCAGTCATAGTACATCCCTGACTCCTATTCATCAATGGAACTGAAAACAATGGAAGGAGAAGTGGGGTATCAATATTGTTTTTATTTGAAACACCATTTTATGGAATCATCTTAAGTGTGGGGATTTGCAGCCATGTGCAGCCTCCAGAAGCACATTCTCACGACATCTTAATACTCCCCACTGTCGACTTTACAATAATAAGACCGTGTGCATTCTGACAGACAGTGACAATAAATACTGTAAAACATTCATGTAATCCAACAGACATTTACAGGCAACTCACTCACTCACCATGTCGACGACTCCCAAAACGATGCACATTAGAAAACAGACAGACACTCATTTGATAAAATTTTGTCCCAAGGCACCCTATATGAGAAGATTTGTTAGTAGAGAATCACATAACAGTTATTAGGTATGTAATAAAATGATCATCCTTGTACATTCTTTTGTTGTGTTGATGTCTGGGGATGGCATAGTGAAATTAAACTTGTTTTTTGGGGGGCCCCCCTGGAAGTCCCCAAAACAGAAGCCACTGCTCCAGAACACAGCAGTAGTCCAATGATTGAACTGAATGGATGACTAGCACAAGCTATGTATTCATTAAAACACAATCACTGACAGCAATACTAACATTACAGGAAGATAAGCAACAACAAATGGGTCTGTGCCATATCAATGATGAGGATGGCGGCTGTAAGAGGGCAGCACCCAGCTAAGTCATACACCGGTCAGGTCTCCCCCATGACATTGAAAGCCACCTACTGTACTCCAGGACAATTTCTCATTGAGGAACATGGAGGCTGATTGTTTAAAACACAAGACAGATTCACTACAATCAAAAGAATAAAGTGGAGTATAAAGCAGGTGCCCTTATGGTTAGAGAGACTGTCCTGTAGGCCACAGGTTCGATCCCCGCAACAACCACTGTGTCCAACCCTGCTGAAGTGTCCTTGAGCAAGACATTGAACTCCAAGTGCTTGATAATACACAGCCCTGTAGTTAGAGGCTGAGTATCACTGCAGGTTCCTGTAGCATCATGTGGCTTAGTTGGAATGCTCAATAGCTTTAGGTTAAATATCTACCGAGCTCCGGTACATGAAAATATGGCAAGTCAGTGCTCTGATTTTCTTCAAGTCTCTGGCTAGCTAGCGTTTGTTGTACACCGGCTTGGTCAGCCCCATGACTCTGAAGGTGCTGCTGGCAATCTTCTCATAGAGAAGGAACATGAGGGCTGCAGTCAGCACCGTCTGCAGCAGCTTGGCCTCCAGGCCTTTAAACAGACCCAACACGCCGTACTTCCTACAGCAGGGCACCGGGGTCAAAACAGAAAAAACTAGATTCACATATATAAAAGAGCAGAAGCCCTGATGATATTGCTAGATATTGTGATCATGGTTATTAAATGTGGATTTATAAACAAAATTAGTACTGCATTTTTTGCATCAACATTGTGTGTGTATGTGTGTGTGTGTCCACCTCATTCTGTTGACCAGCAGACATTTCATGGTCCTCAGACTGGTCAGTAGTTGTGATCTGTCTGTTGGCTCATTAAGCTGACCAAACTGTGGAAATAAAAAATAAAAAAAGAACAGAAAAGTGAGTTTCAGATATCCGTTGTTCTTTATCACACTCTCACAAAGTCAAGATCTTAACTCACGTGAAGACAAATTCAACACCACGTCTGACATTTTACAAGCATGTGTGTGCGCACGCACACACGCACACACACACACACACACACACACACACACACACACACACACACACCCTACCCTAAGGATGGACTGTACAATCTGTAGTGGGTATGTGACGGTGGTGGCAACTGCTTTGGCAACGGCACCGATCAGGAAGACCTCCACAGATGACAGCTTTGAGGAGGGGGAAAAAAAAAGAGAAAATAATGAAGTTTTTCTGTAAAGACAATCACCTCTATCCATGTTTGATGTCTGAACTACAGATTATTTACTTTGATTATTAAGTGAGAGAAGCAAGCTTGAGACCAGAAGGGTCGCTGGGTTCAAATCCACACCGGCTGGAAGAGAAGACTGTGGTTTTACTGGGAAGCTCTCAAGTGTGAATGTGTGTAAATGCACCAATGTGAAGCAGTGTGGTGAGAAAAAGTGCATGCATGCTCACAAACATCATGTGAATAGGATTACCAAGTCTCTACATATCGGGTGTCTGCTCATCCAGGTGATGGGATGATCTGATGCAATTTACCTCCTTTACATTCCCCCTCTCCTGGACCAGTGTCAAATCTTCCCACGTTTGCACATTAAACACTATAGCAGTCTGATAATAGTTTTAGTTCTTTATAAATCCTCTAGACTTTTCATTCCTCCAACCTCTTCCCAACCGTTCCTTCTCCCTCCATCTGTACTTCATCCCCTACCCTTCATTCCCTTCACTCCATCTTTCCTTTCCTCTCTTGTTACCATCCCTCCTCTCTCACCTCTTTGTGAACTCCTCTCCTCAGCTGTCTCTTCAGGCCTTCGTAAATCATGAACTGGATGGCAGGGTTCAGCACCAGCAGCAGGGAGGGGAGGGTCCCGTTCCACAGGGCTCCCAACCCCTCGTCTCGGATGATCTGCACGAAAGTATCTGCCAAACAGGAAGTCAGTAAGAGGTTATGAGGAGAAAAGAAAGAGAAATGTAAAAAAAAAAAAAAAAAAAGGAAAAGCATGTGCTCAAGCTGACAGTATCAGGATCAATAACCAACTCAGGCTATTTACCCAGAATGCCAGAGTAGCTGGTGGGATGGATGTCTGCATTGCGGAAGTTTGAACCCTGAAGCTTCAGCCTGGTGTTGACCACCCACAGAGGAGTGGTAACTAGTACATTCACAATGCCTAGAGAGAGAAGGGGGCGGATTAGAATCAAAACATGCCTGGTGCCAGTAACATCACTAAAGCAAATACCAACTATCAAGGTTAGGTTTGCAACAGAGGCTGGACAGGAGTTGTAGCTCTGAGTCTTTCTAGAAGATGATGTCTCAAAGACTAGAATGGGCATATGTCCACTCAAATCAACCTCCAATTGTAATTTGGCTCAACACATTAAAGATGGCTGCCATTACATCTTTGATACTGTGATGTGTACAAGGGGACTACAGGGTGACAGTGACATGCCCAAAACATGCTGTGTCCAAAACAGTTTGGAGGAACGTGCATCGAAAAAAAGCATTGTCTGGTGCCTTACACCATGGCAATAGCACGACCAGGGTTCAGGGATTCAATTTTCTTTAGTACCATGCTAAAACTCTATACACTGGTGGTACTGTGAAGCACTACAACAAGGATGACCACATCTCACCTGCAGCGATGCCTATGATCAAGTCTCTGCCGGGGGCTGACTTCTGTCCCTTCAGCCAGCTCGCCTTCAGGCTGTGGAAGCAGTAGAAGTAGACGAAGTTGGAGCAGCACAGGCTGCAGATGACGGGGAACCAACCTCTGTAAAGAGCTCGTCTGCAGGCGGGGGACAGGAAACAGGAACGCATTTTAGGGCACTTCAACTATTATTATACAAGGGGAAATGAGTTTTCTAAGATACACAGTCATATATGCTTTTCAGCAGTGGGGAGAGAGCACCAGGAGCGCTGTCCCTACAGCCGGTGTCTTGCTTAACAAAAGGACACTTTGATACTTTGACACTTTTGAGGCTGCCTTTCAGCATAACCATGAAACACATTACAGATACAGAAGAAGTAGGACTGTTAGAGGAAGGAGGCCATCTTATGTTCGCTGACTGTGCTCCAACCATGGTTACTATGAGCTTCAAAAGATAACTGCAACTGTTGGCAGTTTTCACCATCAAGGCTCCTCCCTCTGTAAGTGCACATCCTGTTTGTGGTTTATTCTTGACCATTTGCAGTTTGACTTGTGACGTGTGTATCCCTCCGACTACAAGGGCCCATTATGAACAACTAAAACAACACCAACTATCAAATTTGGCAGGTCATTTTCAGGGGAGCTTTGTCCAGGTCCAACTGAAAGCTTTGAAAGCAGCCCAGATTAATAATGTACTGTGATCTTTAAAAGTTTGTATTAAAGAACAACTGAAGGACGGACCAGGCTTTTTTTGACAGACCAGTCAAATCCAAAAGTGTCCACTGACTGCCTCGTAGATTTCAGGTACGACTAGGAGGCTTAAAATCTGGTTTTACTCACAGTCCCTCCTCCTTGATAATCTCTGCCAGAATGGCTGGAGTTGACTTGGCCTTCCTCTTCTCATCCACTACACATAAAACAAAAAAGGGACATTAAATACCAAGAAAGTGTTTTTTTCTTCGGCTAGTATTACAACGCCGTTACTATTTACCTTGAAGTCTCAGTCTGGCAGTATCAAGGGGGAAGAACACCGTCATCGCAGTCACACTTCCCTGAAATACAATCAGTGTTTACTCAAGTGACCATCACATCACTTAGGATGAGGAATCGATTCCAAGCTTATTGGAAACAAGCAGTCAAACGTTTCCGTACCGCTGCTCCCGCCATCGCGTGCACCAAACTTTGGTAGGAGAAAACATCTGCGAATCCGAAATCCTGGGAAGTCATCTTGGCCAGGGTATCCGTTTCTTCCTACCTGTGTGGGCGCGAGGCTGCACTGAAGCTAACAGCGTTTTTTTTTTTTTTAGTATTGTACTTAACCGATCAATAACAGCTGTCGTCACATTCACTGCTACCGGATTTCAGATTGTGCTGCAGGTTCACCCGATTCAGCTTCAAGCCACCGTCCAGTGAAGGGACCGTATGGACTTCCTAGCTGACTTGCAAACTTTCGACAGTGGCATTGTGGGTAATGTAGTCTTTACGCGTGGTGAAACGTCGTCCTCTTGCGTTCGGTCACCCTGATGTTTTGATATGTTCACTCCGCTTAGTATTTCCTCTCTTCTTTCTCTCGTCCTGTTAAATTTAGGGTGGTTAACCTCACGTTTTGTTTTTTACCCAGAAATCAAGTTTTTAATGCAGTTCAAGCCTGACAATGTTGTACCTTATTACTCTTTCACCAGGCTTGTCACTATACCAGAAAAAAACACATTTTCATGAAAGTTGGTGGAAGTGCTGTAACTTTCTACAGTTAACAGGAAAGCGTTTAAACAAGCTTCTGTTCTAATGACATTTTGATTTTTGACATTTTTAAATTGCCAGATTTGGTGCAAATTTACAAACTCCCACAGCTGATCCACTGCATTGGTTGTCTGTTGCTGAGGAGTCACATATTCCTGTTTCATCCAGGATTGGATGGACGTTCAACTTTATTTATTTAGAGGAGTAAATTACAAAATGCTATGTATGCATTTTAAAAGTAAACCACAACCTGAGTCTCTGGATGTTGTGAAAGCTACACAGGTTGGCAGACAGGTAGTCCTATACACTTGTTGTACATCATATAATCAGAGCTCTGTCACTCAGGTCAGCTGACCTCCAGCTCCTCCCGTCCAGCAAATCAACAGGGGGACATCAACCAATACCAGAGTTCTGTCTGGTCTGGGATCAGATGCATTCAAAGATCTTTGGATCAGTTTGTTCTTATAAGTGTACTTGGGACAGATGAAGATCCAGTATTCTGTCGACAACACACAGGACTGGAAAACATGGAAGACTTGGAGACTCCAATAATAGATCTGATCCCAGAAATATGATTCGTATTGTTTAGACAGAAATGAAAACATTGGTCAGAAAGCCGTACCTTTTGACGAGTACAGGTGAAATCTGAAGTGCTTCATTGGCTCTAACAGATACTAGAGCTGCTTAATTAAACAAACTGATGATATTTATGGCTGAAATTTCTATGGAAGGAAAAGGAGCTTCAGACAGTTTGTTTCCCAGGTCCTGTGTGGAATCTCTGGCCTACAAATCAAATCCAAATCTTCCATCATAGTCAAAGTAAATCCCAAACATTGGCATGTCACTTTTCACCAACAAACGGTTTTATTTCAGGTGCTGACAAAACTATCAGTGTCCACATATTGCACAACGTAAGGCATTTCCAGCAACGCAGACACAGAGTGGTAATCATATCCTGGTGACTTCATATCTTGGTAGTTTCATATTCTGTGTGTCATCTTTCTCTGTTTTCTGAGATGTTTTTTGAAGCCCTGCAGGATTTCAACTCTCTCCTGCACAGGTTTAAGGTTTTGTGTTCAGAAGCTGTGCAAATGAACTGAAACTAAAAACTGTGGTCCAGGTTCATTACAGGTTTGTGCAGGGAAAAGCTCGCTATATCACGAAAAAGACCAAATCAGAAAGAAATCAGAAACATTACACAAGATACTGAAAGATACCGGAAGTAGTTCACCTTTACCGGATAATACATTTTTGAAGTGGACTTCGTAATTGCCAATACGTACCAGCGTAAGAAGGCTTCCTCACATTCGGGCCAATAGTCTCAGAACATATTCTCTAAAGTTTAAAACTTTGAACCGCTGCTGTAGCGCCACCTTTGGTAGAATTGGCTCCATCTTATAGTATACGTTGTTCGGCATAAGACCAGACTACTGTGCAAAGTTTGACAGGTTTTAACCATTAGGAAGGCAGTTTATAGCACCACCGTGTGGCCAAATTTTGCACACCTGTTCTCTATCATGTAGTAAACACGTGTGTCAAGTTTGGTGCAAACTGGAAAGTGCCTTCATAAGAAACACATCACTTCCTGTTCAAAAGGTCATGGTGGCCATATTGTTTTAGGTATTGCTTTCATATTTCTA
>OOFE01031411.1:4141-14259 GCA_900323365.1 Monocentris japonica | reverse complement strand
AACCAGCAGCAACACTCCTGCAGGCTCAGACAGTAAGGACCCCACTGGAGGCATGACTAGCCCATCATCCACTGGAGTCTCCTCCTCTTCCTCAGCCTCCACTAATCCAGGCCAGGCAACCGGGCCGGGGGGCGTGTCAGCAGCACTGTCATCAGCCCACTACACAGCCTCATTGCAGGAGAAGCACAAGATCCTCCACAAGCTTCTTCAGAATGGTAATACCCCAGATGAAGTAGCTAAGATCACAGCTGAGGCCACAGGGAAGGTGTCACTGGGGAACCAGGAGGTAGGTGAAGTGGCAACAGGAGGACCAGGTGCAGGACCAGGGGCAGGGGGAATAACTGAGCCCAAGCAGGAGCAGCATAGCCCCAAGAAGGAGAAGACCCATGCCCTCCTCCACTACCTCCTCAACAAGGATGATTCCAAAGAGCCAGTGGATGTCAAGCCCAAGCCTGAAGAGCTGGATGGAAAGGGACCTCCAGGGGCCGCTGGCGGCCCTCCACGTAGCGGCCCCGGATCCGGCCCCACACCAGAACATCCTGAGAGCAAGATCAAGTCCGAACCACCTGACGAGGTAAGATTGCTGCTTGGTTATTGAATAGTTTAAGAATATGATAATGCTGTAACTGATTGACACATAACTACTGTTATTGCAGTCTGGCCCAGACAGCTCAGTTGGTAGAGCATGAGACTCTCAGTCTCAGGGTCGTGGCTTCAATCCCCACGTAGTGTAAACTGTAACTTGTAAGTTGCTTTGGATAAAAGCGTCTGCTAAATGACTGTACTGTAATTAATTGGGATATTTTATCATTTGTCTTCTGTCAGCTGGAGAACTTGGAGTCTATCTTGGGAGGTCTGAGGGGTTCTGGCTCTGACTTCTACCCTGATCAGGCTGGAGGTGGAGGGGCAAATGACACAGGAAACAAACCGCAGGGTTGCCTTGACGACAACCTGCAGGGTAAGTGGTTCAAGGTCCAAGGCACGCACATGAAAAAGTGACATGCAACATAGACAGTGTACTCTCTAGACAGAGGAGCATGTGACCAAGTTTTTGCTCTCTCCTTTTGTGTGTAGGGAGTCCAGGGATGGGCCCAGGGCCTCGCGGGCCCTTCCAGAGGGCCATGTCAATGGACGGGAAACCCCCCGGGGGACCTGGTGCAGCAGGGAGACGCCCCATGCTTATCAAGCAGGAGAACATGATGGGCAGCCCAGACGGTTACCCAGGGAGCATGGGTGTGTGTCCAAGAGGCGTTGGAACAAGTAACTGATTTTATTTCTCTGTACTTCCTTCTCTTCACTATTCTTAGGGTATGTGTTCCCCAGCTTTGGTCCTTGACTATATTGGAATTTGCCTTATCTTATTATCTGGTAATCTGCAAAATTTGAAATAGATTGATGTAATATGTTGAATAAAGCAGATGTTGAGGACCAAAATTGGGCCACACTGCTCTCTTTGACTGGCTTCATATTACTGACCTGTGCAAACCTGTCGTTTATGCTTCACCAGGACCAATGAATAGGGGCATGGTTCCCCAGAGGTCTCCCATGGGAGGGTCAGGGGAGTGGGGGATGCCCCGCTCCAGTGCCAGCCCTGTGGGCTCAGCAGGACACCCTTCCATGATCCGCCCAGGCATGGACTATAACAATGGCAAGGGCATGATGGGAGGACCCATGGTCAGCCGATCCAACAGTCTACCTGGCACCAGGTCTATGCTGCAGCAACAGCTCATGGATATGGGTATGTTTAATCATATGTGCAATGAATTGCACCAGTCTGTTGCACTGGTTTCCAGTAAATAGTTACAGCAATAATCATATAGATTCGTCCCCAGTTCACAGATGTCCCTCAGAATCCCTTTTAGATTACTGGTGAATCAAAGCAAACATCTATTTTGTATTTTTGGATGCCTGACATGATTCTAGCTATTTTGACTTTTTCATATTTGTCTGCTGTGTACAGACTTAAAATGGTGAGAATTCATAACTTTGTAAGGCATAAATAAAAACATGTAGCATCACTAGCTAGTTAGCCATACCGTGTAACTACCGGGGTGGCCGTGTGTACCTGTAGAAATGGAATGTCTTTCTTAAGGTATATTGTGTTGTGTTCTGTGTTTAGGTGGCTCTGGGGACATGGGCATGGGTATGAGCCCCTTCAGCCAGCAGGGCCAGCCCAACCAGTCCCCCTCCTGGCCAGACACTGTGATGGGAATGGAGGGTAACAGGTCAGTGCAACAGCCCAAATTAAGTCCTAATAACCTGCACTGAGCTGAGAAAGCAGTTTCTACTGAACCTCATAGTGAGTGTGTTCATGTGTGTTATAGACGTCAGTTTGGCAATACCCTAGATGAACTCCTGGTGCCTCCCACCACTAGTGAGGGTCAGAGTGATGAGCGGGCGCTACTGGACCAGCTGGACTCTCTGCTGAATAACACGGATGGCATCGCCCTGGAGGAGATAGACAGAGCCCTGGGCATCCCTGACCTTGTCAGCCAGGTTGGTCAGAGGAAGAGATAGCTGGATAAACAAGACAATGCTCTACTAGATCCTCATAAGTAATCAAAGAAAAGAATGGTCTACATGTCATACTCATAACTGTGGATTAAATACATCTGTGCATTAAATATTTAAGCCGTGAGTCACAATGTGCAGACCATTCTTGCCTTTTAACAGAGATAGATGGTCCCAGAGATATCAGCTGATAAGAAAAAAACAGAGCGAAGGAACAGGAAATTAATCAAATAGATGGAGAAGTTTGACAAACATCACTCTTTTTCCTTCTGTCCTCTCTCCTGTCTGCCCCAGACCCAGGGAGCAGAGCAACAGCTAGAGCCCTTTCCAGGGCAGGACCCTTCCATGGTGCTAGACCAGAAGCCTCTCTATGGACAGGGCTATCCAGGACCCCCCGCCATGGCTATGCAGTCTGCTTATGGGGGGAACCCCATGCAGGGCCAGCCCCAACAGGGGGGCTTTGGGCCCATGCTGTCCCAGATGGGTCAAGGAGGCAGCTTCCCTGGCATGGGTGGGATGGGGGGCATGGGACACCCCCGTGCCAACATGATGAGACCCAGGATGATGAGTGCCAACAAGCCCATGAGGCTCCAGTTGCAACAGAGACTACAGGGACAGCAGGTATGGATATAGGAAGCTCACTGCTTAGGCAGTTAATGTATGACAAAAACACACTATTGGGGTAATATTTGCACATCCATCTTTTATTGATTGTTGTCTTTCCTTTCTCAGTTTATGAATCAGACGCGGCAGGGCATGGCCATGAAGATGGAGAACCCAGGGGGCAACCCTGGCATGAGGCCGGGCATGCAGCCTGGCATGGGAGGCCAGGTAGACAACCAAAACCAAAGGATTGTTAATATGCTCACACACTCACAATAGTGAACACACACACACACACATACACACGACCCTCTCTGACTGTGTTCTCCATCTTGCACAGCCTGGCTTCCTGAATGCTCAGATGATGGCTCAACGCAGCAGGGAGATGGTCACCATGCAGATGAGGAGGCAGAGGATGATGATGCTGATGCAGCAGCAGCAACAGCAGCAGGCGGCAGCAGCGGCTGCTGCAGCAGGAGGATTCAGTCCCCCTCCAAACGTCACGGCCCCTGGTGGCATGGACAACCCTATGGGAGGGCCCAACATGGGCCAACCTGGCCCCCAGCAGTTTGGCTATGGCGGGAACTATGGTGAGTCTGTCAGGACAGGCACCCAACAGAATACTGCTGCTCCCTGATGGTGAATCTGTGTACTGCAAGGAGAGTTGTGGCTCACACAATGTGGGCTTTGGCTGCGATATCACTTTGTTCTTCGTGTACATGGGTAGTTAGGTGGCAGGGGTGAAACTTAAAAACTGGTATTTATGTGTAAGAAGTAAAAAACACCCTCACAATTATTGTGTGCTTGCATATTAGCTTGTTTGAGTGGATTGAAGTGTGAGCTGAAACTGGATGATTGATCTTCTCAGGGATGGGTCAGCAGGGAGACCCTTCGTTCGGCCCATCAGGCAGCAGTCCTCCTAATGCCATGATGTCAGGCCGCCTGGGGCCTCAGAATCCCATGATGCAACAGCACCCGCAGAGTGGTCCCATGTACCAGGGCGCAGACATGAAAGGCTGGTCGCAGGGGGGCATGGGACGCAGCAGGTTTGTGTAGCTGAGTGTGTATTATACAGTGCAAATCAAACATGTTACATTTACTGCAGTTACTTCTAAACTATTTGATCAGTGTACTGTACTATGTTGAGTGTCTACATTATCAAGGTAACACCACACCTTACTGCACTCTATATTGTCTCATACATCGTGTTTCATGTTCAGTTTCTGCAATTATTATTTAATGCCGTTTGTACTACCGGCCCAATTAATCTGTTCAGTTCATCATGTTCATTTGTTTGGTGCTGACTAATTGTCATGTATCTGTGTGTGTATCAGAGTTTTTCTTTTCTTTTCTTTTCGTTTCCAGGTTATTTCTGATAAGTATGTATGATTAAACTTGTCTTTCTGTCTCTGTCCTTCACTAGTTCATACCCCCAGCAACAGTTTGGGCAGCAGGGAGCCCCAGGGCAGCAGCAGTTTGGGCAGCAGGGGAATCAAGGCCAGTATGGGGGCATGATGATGAACGGGGGCATGCCGGCCAGCGGAGGAGGAGGCCACATGGGCCAGATGGGGGGGCAAATGGGCATGAACCCAATGGTGATGGGACGCATGCCTATGGGGCCTGATCAGGTATGCAGGGGAAAAGGAGCATCAAGTGTCTCCCGATGTCAATGTCCCGATATTTGTTTGTAGGCATACATTTCTTTCTCATAGACAACTTACTAATCTCTTTCTCTTTACTCCCCCCATCCCAGAAATATTGCTGAGCGTTGCGATGGAAGCATTTATGACTCACTGTGATCCCCATTCAGAGAAATAACATGACTGCAGCGCTGGAGTGTGTTGAGGACCAGTAGGTGTGTGTCTGTGTGTAGTATTGTACTC
This sequence comes from Monocentris japonica, assembly GCA_900323365.1. Classification (NCBI taxonomy): domain Eukaryota; kingdom Metazoa; phylum Chordata; class Actinopteri; order Trachichthyiformes; family Monocentridae; genus Monocentris; species Monocentris japonica. The sequence continues at coordinate 9,262 of OOFE01031411.1, read as the reverse complement.
CCACCAGCTGGGGGAGTGCTCTTCCTTTGGACTCCAGGCCAGTATTGGCAGTCTCACAGCCTGAGGAAAACAGACTGACAGACTGAGATACATACAGCATCCATGAATATACACAGGGTTCACGAAAATCAGAGACACTGTGACACATGTTTACACACACACACACACACGCACACACACACACCAAAACCCTAAGACGGTCAGATAGACAACTCTATAATTCCTCTGTTAGACTGATGTAGTTCTATATTCCTCTCCTTATGAGTGGTGTGAGTCGCGGTAAACACACACTGCTTGCTGGACCAAACAGAACGAAGACGGACACACACTTGGGAACGACGTGGATCATAGGCTTGAACATGGGCAAACATGTAAAGACATCCTGTCCTCTGTCGAATGTACCATGAAGCTGTGGCCGATTTGTAAACACGGGATGTCTCTCTGGATTAGAACTTCATGGGATGTTTTTTAGCCAGTATCTCAGTGTGCTGCTCCTGGAGGACCTCTGTGTATGAAAGCCTCGTGGTATACAGAGATACACATGGTTGAAGATGACTAGCCAACAGGTTGTGGCACTCAGATGAATGTCATTAAACGGTAGCACATCAATGGTCCTCCAGGATGCTATTGGCTAAGGTATGACAGAATTACTAGTTGGCTGTGATTGCACTTTAAGGAAAGGCCATCGTCAAAAGGATTGTGGCAATATATCATGGTCATAGAGGCCTTTACCCAAGAATTAATGCATAACAGCAAACATTACTGTTTATTTTTGCGTGTGATCTCCAAGTTTTCTTCTCTGAGAATGGAGGCTGTTGATTGGAAATGGGTAACCATGATGATCTTTGTTCTAAAGTGGTAACCAGTGAAAAGGCAGTAAGCACAGATTTTTATCCAACGCTCTCTTCTACAGTGTGCTGATTTATTATAGGGAGATACGTTGATTCACAACTCGGTCATTTGTAAGCCCTAGAAAACCCCTGAAACCAACAGACCTCTCTTAACGTGCATAATTCCTGTTCTATTTATACCAATTCATAAGGTGATCATTTTAGAATTGAGCTGTAATTTTTAAAGCAAAATGTTGCAGATATTTTGGTTACCGTATATCAGTTTACAATGTTACTAGTGCAGAAATGAAATCGATTGCCAATTGTGAAATTGATGCCCGTAGTAATTCACACTGTAAAAGAAAGTGCTTGTTAGATTTTAATGTAGGTATGCAGATTTCTAGCAATAATCCTTCCTCTTGGTTTTCCTCCAAGGACAAAGTTGAAGCATCATTTACTCAAAGTGACGGTACTGCAGTATTAGATATGATGTCTTGTTTGGAATTTTTCCTTTTGTCTGTGAATATGAATTGTAAATAAGCTTTAAATGTACTATATATAAATATATATATGCTTTTGTAGGTCACATACTGTTTTTGCACAGATTGTAAGGCTTGATATTTAAAGTGTAATTTTCTTATTCTGTCATAGGTCAGCTTTTATTTTCAATACTTCAACCATTGGTGAAAAGGGAGGGCCTCCTTTGTTTACCAATGCGTGTAGATTTCTTTTAGAAAGTTAATACTGCCATTTTCATTCTCCCAAAAGCACTTTTTATTTGTGATCTTCAAATCATAATTTTCTTTTTTTCCAAGGACAGTCTTAGCTATAGAGGTGCTAGTGAGTAAACATGTAATTTTTTATAAAATTATTATTATTTTTTGGACAAAACAAAACATGCCTATATAAAAGAGTTGACACGTGATTGTGTTTGGCTTCTAGGGGCTCGGGTGTCTTACCAGTATGTGGGCTGATATTTCTAGAGTGAACCTCATATGTGACTTGAGTTTCATTCCTGAGAATTCTGTGCTTTGTATTTTGCTACTTGACAGTGACTTGACAATATTGATCACACTATCGATCACACACAATCCTACTCTAAGGTCTTTGAGCCTCAGCTGGAGTTTTTGAACTGATATGAGACTATGGAAGTCAGTCCCGCTGCATCACAGTCCATAAGTCAGGGGTTGGGTTGTCTTTGGGTTGTTCACAGATGGTTAATTCTGATGGAAACACAATAAGGGGGTGAGTTTGAATTCCTAATTCACTGTCGGTCTCTGACAGATCATGTTGGATATTTTACATCATTTTTGTTGACATTTGAGTTTGCCTTTTATTTTTGTTATATTTTCTGTGAAGCTTTTGTTGAGAAATCTACCTTCGAAGACATGCTCAATCCAAAGATTTTTGTTTCTGTCATTCTGCAGTGCTTAGAAACAGTTCCTGACGTAGATGGTGCAAGTATTCGTGCGCATTTACTGTTGCACTAAACGTATAATACACATTGAACTAAATATGTTTAATTGCATATAGTATATTCCCATCCGTATGACATAGAATAGAGTTGAGTCTGGTTCTACTGAGGTGGTTTGAGTTTTGTTTGTGATTGTTTCTTCCCTTATGTTCTATAGAACTTATGGCCAGTTGAATTGTGGTACTGGAAATGGTATTTTCACAAGAGAATGTTAAGACTTTCTAAGCTGTTTCGTGGAAAAGGGGGTTTGATGATTGATGTCATTATGTCTCAGAAAATAATAGCTTGGAGTGTTTTTTTGGTTTGTTTTTGTTTTGTTTTTTTAATTTTCAGTCCCGATGAAGAATATAAAAAAAATCATCTGCAAATATTCAAAAGAAGTGTTGTCTGTGTTTTGCTTTAAAGGAAAAAAGAACTCCTCTCAATGTGTTGTTAGATCTAATGAAAAGAGGTGATGAAAAAACACATCGGGGAAATACAGTCATTATTACAGGATGTAAATTACTATTACATTTTTTTCTTACCTTGTTTCTTGATGTTAATATTGATGTAAATACAAATTTATATTTAAACATTACAATGTCTCTGTGTTTTTGTGCGTACAAGCTTCGATTTTATATATGCTTTAACAATTCTGTATCCCCCAACCACAAGTCAGTCTGCCAGTGTGCAGAAAGAAAATGTAGTGCATGCCTACATCTACATAGATTGAATTGACACTGTTATATGCTGCACCAAGAGCCAGGAGGGTCAGTATCAGGATGTTCTTCTCATCTCAGTATTAATGATGAGTGGAGACTGCCAGTCTGCGTGAACTAGGATGGCCAGAGGTGAGAGAGGCTGGGGAAGTGTGTGTGTGTGGTGGGGCGGAGCAGGGGCGTTATTGAAGTGTGGAGAGAATTCAAGGTGTGAAGGATGATCTCTGAGAAAGTGAGACCTCTGAGTGACAAATCCTCAGATGTAAACTGAAAAGATGGGGACAAAACTTCAAAATGAGGATAAAATCTATCACTACGTTGTTGTCCTCAGCCCTACAAGAAAAAAATAAACATCTCGGAGATAATGTCAAATGGCCCAGAAGCTGAACTGTATGAAATATAGGGTATGTGTCATGTCTGCTGGCCCTCCCATCCATTGCCAAATGTTGTAGGCAGAGAGAGGTGGGTGTTGTCAGTGACGTTCATCTCCACATTGCTGTCTGTAGCCTTTCATCTGCTATGTGTTTCCTGTAACTGGCCACCCCTGGTGTGTGCTTTTGTCATCAATCATCCCAATTTCCTCTCTCTCCTTCTTATGGTCCTTTGGTCAATCAACAGTTAATTCTTTGAGTGAAGGCTCTTTTCTGCAACCTGGATGGTCAAAGATGAACTGTAAATGAATCGTGATGGAATGTAAATAGATCTATCACCTCCAGGGGTCCTCAACAGAGTTACCACAGCAAAATGAGAAAAAAATAAATTTCCCTATTATTTCATCAAGCGGTTTCACTGCCTCCTCCCAGCCTGCAGTGCAGCCAGTGTTACACAATTCTCTACAAAACCACTTCTAATATTAAAAATCTTCTCTGATGGGGTTCCTTGGGACACAGTCTTATCAAATGGGGGTTAGTTGTCAAATGAGTCTATTTGGGAAAAGGTTTGAGAGCCCCTGCCCTCGGCTATGGTAAATATTAGTAAATAAATATTAGTTAAGTTTTATGGGGCTTATTCGCAAAACTTAACTCTTTCGGCTCTAGAGTGGGGTTTCCTTTGTGTCGAGAACGAGGAGGGAGGAGCAGGAGGTGGGATGCGCCAATGGAAAAGACGCACCGCTCGTCTATTGGACAAAAGGGGAGTGGATGCATGTAAGACTCGCCTACCGGAGCTATAAAGACTTTTTTTTTTCCGGGACATGAGACGAGGAGACCCAAGACACCTGTCAAGAGGGCAGTCAAGCCTATTACACGTCCAGAGAGTGTATGTGAGGTTGTTGGAGGCTCTGTGTTAGGCTGCTCATGGACGTCTTATTATAGCACCTTGCAGACGCGGTAGACAATTAAGCCCGATTGCAAAAAAAGAAACAAGGGGGCTTCAATACTCCTTCTAGTGCTGTTTGGATAAAAGTTTCTTCCACTGCCACCTGAAGACTTTCTGTTAATACTTTCTGTTTTGGTTTTTCTTTGTGTTTTCCATCCGAATGAGTTCACCGATGTTTTTAGGTCAGCTCGTTGGGGGAGCGCTAGATATAATGCACCCCACCATAGAGAAAGACACAACTTACACGAAGATTTTTGTCGGGGGATTGCCTTACCACACCAACGACGCGTCACTTCGGAAATATTTCGAGACTTTCGGGGACATCGACGAGGCCGTGGTGATCACGGACAGACAGACGGGCAAATCCAGGGGATACGGATTTGTAAGTTCAGTTCTTCTGCACGGTCCGGTAGGAATATGGGGGATCAATACATGATGCGAGTTTAGACTCATGTAGATATAGGCCTTGAACAAATAAACGGTTTCTCAACATCGGTTTACCAGCCACTCTGACTGGGAAAAGGAAAGTATTTCACCTAAAGACCCCTTCATATTTCCTTGAATAATTGTTAAGACATTGTTTCAGCATACAACCATAAACCAAGTGCAGGGACTGAAGGGAAAGGCCTGAAATAACTATGATATTCCTATAGGGACTTGGAGTGTGTCTGTGGTGCCCAATAATGCCTTTATAATGACCTTATCGTCAATTGTATGTTTTCATCGTTTGTTCCTGCAATATTCCTGTAGCATCCTTCTAAAATGCATTACAGGACTACTGTTGTTATGTATGGGCCTTGTA
>OOFE01031401.1:28490-41323 GCA_900323365.1 Monocentris japonica | reverse complement strand
CTGCGGCTACGCAGCCCCATACACAGCAAACTGCGATGCACTGTTGTTCTGACACCTTTTTAACATAGCCAACATTAACTTTGTTAGCCAGCAATTTGTGCTACAGTAGCTCTTCTGTGGGATCGGACCAGACGGGCTAGCCTTCGCTCCCCTTGCGCATCAATGAGCCTTGGGCGCCCATGACCCTGTCGTCGGTTCACCGGTTGTCCTTCCTTGGACCACTTTTGGTAGGTACTAACCACTGCATACCGGGAACACCCCACAAGACCTGCCGTTTTGGAGATGCTCTGACCCAGTCATCTAGCCATCACAATTTTGCCCTTGTCAAAGTCGCTCAGATCCTTACACTTGCCCATTTTTCCTGCTTCCAACACATCAACTTCAAGAACTCACTGTTCACTTGCTTCCCAATATATCCCACCCCTTCACAGGTGTCATTGTAACGAGATAATCAATGTCATTCACTTCACCTGTCAGTGGTTTTAATGTTGTGGCTGATCGGTGTATAACTTATTTAACTCGATTTCTTGGACGTTATTAGACAAGCATGTGGAAGTACTATCTACCCCCTTGCAGGTTCTGATGTGGGTTTTAACATATCTGTTTCTCATAAAGCACATTTGAGTCTACCCATTCTTCAAACGCTGCTATTTCAGGGTGTATTGCCTTTTGCTGCTTTCTTCAAAGTAGCCCTTTGTGCACTCGGCTTTTATGGGTTGATGTAAATTCTCTTTCATGGCTGCAGTGGAATCACTGTTGATCCTTATCTCCTGTAAAGCCACGTATTTATCGTCAGCAGAACACTTTTTAGTGCCTGGATCTGGCTGTGGTGGCAAATTACTGTTTGAAAAGAGAAAATTATCTAAGAGCAATGATGAAAGTCATTGACCATGTTGGTGGTTTGATTGTATTCCTATTGTGTTGGACTCAGACACCTGCTGCCCTTTGGGCTGCTCACCTTGTTCCCTTACAAAAAAGAAACAATAGGAAGCATTTTAGATTCATTCAGACTCACTAATTCATGATTCATATCTGCCACCTGTGGCCCGCTGTGTGGTGGTTTTATTGGAGGGTTGAGTGAATGCTTAAAGAAATTGAGGGTTTGGAACGGTGGTTTTCTTTTTTGGTGATAGGATGCCTTTTTATAATAGCTATGTTGTTATCTATTGATTGTTGCTATTGTACAACAAATTCATATTCATGCATTTTCTATTCATTATAGTCAAATACAACATGTATTTCTAGGCACACTAATTATAGTAATACTTTCAAAGCTGCTTTTCCTCTGACATTGCTGTAGCAACTAACAATATATGGATAGTCACTGGCTGCACTCTCTCCTTCAAATTTCATTAACATTCATTGCTCTAAGTTGGACCATGTGGGCGTTGTTGACCACTTTCTCTCGTCACCTCTCTTATAGAACACAGACCCTGTTCATGACATGCTGCTGGATGTTATTACTTGGGTGGGCATCCTGCTGTCGCTGGTCTGCCTGCTTATCAGCCTCTTCACCTTTTGCTTCTTCCGGGGCCTCCAGAGTGACCGCAATACCATCCACAAGAACCTCTGCATCAGCCTCTTCATCGCTGAGTCACTGTTCCTGGTTGGGATCAATCGGGGCGACCAGCCGGTAAGACGAGCACTTTTGGTTGAGAGATGTCATACTGATTGTACAAAATGCAATCTGGACCTGCACTGGAGTTCAGGAACTGGAATTATATGAGATTTATGCAATTAGATTTTCTTACCCACCCATGGGATTAATGGAAGTTCATACAGGATCCAATTTCCTGGCCCTAACTGGAGCATGGATGGGAATTTTTTTTTATAGTTTGTTTATTTCATATGTTGTTTTATTCAGTGTTTCAGTAGAGCTACTGAGCTATTCAGGTCTCTCAAAACCCATGATATCAAGAGGGTTAAGTGAAGCAAAGAAAGCCAAAGCAAAGGATTTTGAAATGCAAAACAATGCCATATGACCATGACCTGGCCCTTATAACGCCTATGCTCATATTTCCCAATTCCTCCATAAACAAATCAGTTAATAGTGTTCATGTCCCAAGTTATGACTTTTAAGCAGTGTGTCTCAGTCTTTCTTATCTTCTGACAGAAGAGGAGGAATACATTATCAGTAGGTGTGGTAGGCCTGGCCTTAAGTCATGACCAATCAAACCACCTCTTTTCCTTCCCTTCAAAAGCAGTGCACTCTCTGCGACGGTCCTCTGACAATTTGGTGATGACAGAGAACAGTCCAGTTCTGCCACAAAAGCTCCTCCCAAGAGAAAACTGATGTTCTTTTGTGGGAGGTGCAGAATCGTCACAAGCAAATATGCGGTCTAATTAACCAATCAGTTTGCCTTTTATGAAGATGTTTAATGTTGTTCTCCTTGTGTGTTTGCCGCATTATGACAGTTCTATGTTAGGTGACAATCATTCACGCCACAGTTACATGTGTATCGTTGAATGAAATGCACAATGTTGTATCTTTTTTTTTCCTGCTTGAGGGATTAATATCAAAGTCAAGTTGGCCAACATATCATCCATCAAAAAGGGTTTGTAGTCTTTTGAATAGGACCTGTTCATCTGTGCATCACAACATACAACATGCCTGCGCTTTTGATGTGATCTGAACAGGCGGACGACACAATCCGTAATCCTTGACACCAAAATTGTATTATGCTCACTGATCTTTACTGACACACTCCCTCAAGTCCATGCGAGTCACAAAAATACCAAACAGGCGCAGGCAAGATAAAAAAAAAAAAAACAACCTGTGTGGACTGAACGGAAATCTCACTTCGCAAAGCACCACCATCCACCATACACTGTCATGAAAATAGAGCCCTTAGTTTTGAGAGTAAGCCTGAAATATTTTAGGAAGATGTAACTTTGGACGTCATGTCATGCTGTGAGTGGTACTTCCCAGTGAATCCCAGTGGCCCAGAACTTAATGTGATTCTGCCTGGCTCATTGAGACGAAAGATTGAGAGAAAATAATTGGATGCTTTTTATATTCAACCAACGATCCCTCCTTGGGTATACAGATGCAGACACACAAAAGTACACTTACATACTCGCACACAACTCTCTGTTGCACACACACACACACACACACACGTGCACGCGGCCCACACATTCAAATGCGACACGCTTGCTTTCAAACTCACTCACTTGGACTCCCACAGTCTCTCTGTTTTTCTCTTCATTGTTGTACATATACTCACTGACACACACACGCTTATCCAATCACCCTGTGCCACGCAAAGCGGTACCAGACCCACGACATGGTGCTGTTAGCTAATTTGTAAAAACTGCAGATAATCTGGATTTGGCCAATCAATATTCCCAACCCTGTTCTTTAATGGCTTCAGTTGGATGGCATTACTTTCCTCTAGGATCTCAGCTGTGGTAGCAGGTGGAGGCATGCTGTCACTGCACAGTCATCTTCAAGTGTGTGTGTGCATGTCTGTGTGTGCGCATGTCACTCATACCATAGACAAGTGTGGAATCATTATATACAGGAGGAGTTTTACCTACAGATTGTCTCAAGCATGCCATTTTAGCTCGCTAATGAGGAAAAGTACACAGTTAGCTTTACTCTCTTAGAAAAAACTAGGAGTGGTTGTGAATTTAATTAGCGCTCTCTGAGCACCGCTAGACCACCACCACTGTTTATATTTTATTTTTTAATTGGCTTCTACCAATACCAGATTGGTCCATGCATACAGTCCACACATATTTTATCGGTGCATGTAAATTATGATGAATTCAAATAATATATTCAAGGGAGAAATAAATGATCATTATTTTGGAATGCTAATCTACATGTTAATTATGTGATTATGCAACTAAAAATCTTATTGTTTAAAAGGATAAAAATCAACCACCAATTTTTAAGTCAATTGTGGTTGAGCTATGCAAGGAAGTGTCATTCTTATGTTTTTTTAATTTCATGCTGTCACAAAAAAAATATTTATTTTGCTCTGGAAATATCAATATCAGTATTGTATCCAAAAATCATGGGCTTTAGTTTAAAATTGGCAAAGCTACTTCACTATAAACCTAAAGATTATGCCATGGCCCTACACTTTTCCCTTCCATAAGATTTTATGGATGTGATTCACAGCCCAACTCAAAGATCATTCTCCTGGACTGCAATTAATGTCCACTCAACCTTTTAGTTATTTAATTGAATCCATTTCAGTGACAAAATACCCCAGTTATGTTCAATTGTGCCAATAATTAGATCAATCCATGGAAGTACTGTATTGTATTCTTGTGTGTGTGTGCGCGCGCGCACGCAAGCTTCCATTAAGGTGCTTACCTGTATCTTCATCGCCTCCTGCACATGCAATTGTGTAACTACAGTGTGGTATAACAGTAAGGTCCAAATGGCCCTTGGACTGTTGATTTCAGTTCTTCATATCTCTCTGTCTTCATGCCAGCTACAGCAAACAAGACCACATAGGCTCACTAGCTGCAGCATTCTTTTGCCAGTTACTATAGGCAAACGTCCAATCGCTACAGCCAAACCTGGCCTAGACTTAGCATTGCTAATTGTTGGAAAGGCAGAAACATGGATAGGTCAAAAGAGGCTGCTTGGTTGATAGCCACTTGGATGATATATTTTGCCAGTGATGTTGTGCCCTTTAGCAAGGCATTTGATCCTTTATGAAATCAGCTGAAAGCCCAAAATGTGATTTGAATGAATCATGCTTTACAGTAAATGCTCTCTTTACATTTCTTTCTCTCCATCTTTCTCATTTCCTCTCCCTCATCTCTTCCTGGTTTGTTTCTCCCCCACCCCACCTCCCCAGATTGCATGCGCTGTCTTTGCTGCCCTGCTCCACTTCTTCTTCCTGGCAGCATTCACTTGGATGTTCCTGGAAGGCGTGCAGCTCTACATCATGCTGGTGGAGGTGTTTGAGAGTGAGCACTCACGCCGCCGCTACTTCTACCTGGTGGGTTATGGAGTTCCTGCGCTCATCGTGGCCGTGTCTGCTGCGGTGGACTACCGCAGTTATGGCACCGACCGAGTGTGAGTATAGCTCGAACTAGCTTGGAAGTAGAAGTTTTGATTCCACAATCTGCCTGAATGATGTGTGCTCCCAAACCACTACCCTAACCCCACAAAGTGACAATTATTTCTTTGAATTTTACAGTATTTACCTAACTTATCTTCAATGGACTCAATGGCAATGTAGCATGTGCAAAAAGTATTTCCTTAGTATTCACTTTCAAAATGTTCATTCATTCATATGCACAATAAGGTATAGCATCTTCTCAAAAGCTGTGGGAAAGGTCCTGGAGAGCATTTGGCTATCGCAAACATGCACATGCTTCAACATAAGTCTAAGCGTTTTCAGTTTTTGTCTTTTTTAATGAACACATCAAATTTCTCTGATCCACTCATTTGTTAATGATCATGTGACATTCATACAAGGAGCAGTCCAGTATGATCCCTATATGCATGCAAAGTAGTGAAAATGTAGTGAATTTGTAGGTGCGCACCACTCAAACCGATCTGCCTTGTTTTTGGGTGTGTCTTTCTGTGAGTGGTCTAGACCAACTAGCATTGTAGTTTGACATTCTGCTTGTTAGTAGAACATAAACATTCAGTTTCTGCAGTTTAAACTCTAAACCTATTCCCTTTTACTTGGAGTGTGGGCAGTTCTACCTCCTGCAGACAATACAGCAAAGACTAAGAGTCAACAGTGTTAATGTAACAGCTTGGCATGAGTAGAATTCAAACCCATGCAGTTACAGTACATGGACAGCTTCCCAGACACGTGCACTGTCCACTTTACAGCAGGACCTCTGGGGCAAGCATGGTTGTTACATACAACAGTTTGAATTTTAGACCATAGTTGGGTGTATCCTCACTTGTTGTAGCTCATAGGTGCATTTATTCCTGTTAGCGTTATGAAGATACTAAAATTGACAGTGGAGACAACTAGATATGTAAATGTTGACATGGCTACCAAAGATACAAAATTTATGTCTACATTTGACTTTACCAACAATATTTAAAAAATCCACTGTTTAGATGACAATCTAGAAGCTTTGGATGAGTCTGCACCCTGCTAGTGTTTTTTCCCGTTTCCCCACTTAACCCCGCCATCCTGTGTGTATCTATGGCGACAGAAATGCTGCTAACAACTTGACAATTGTTTGTGTTGGTTTGAGGGGCTTTAACAATCTTGCAGAAGGTGCTCCATAGCTATCGCTCATCATCAACTTTTAATGAAGCCGGTTACTCAAACTGCATAGCTGTGCTGAATTGACATTGTTTTGACACTGAAAAATGCTAACTCCAGGAGATAGTATTGCTGGATGAATGTCAGGCTATTGTGGTTAATGCCTTCAGCATTTACAGAGTGCCCAAATTACTGCACCGAGGGTAGAGAACAGAGATGGAGAAATTTCAGGGATGGGGGAGGGAGAGTGAGCAGGGGAGATGGAGAGAGAAACAGATGGGAGATTAAGAAATAGAGGGCGTGGAGCAAGAGAAACAATAAACTACCTGCATTTTTGTGTTTCCTGTAGACGCTACCTGAGAAATCATTTATGCTTCAGCTCTTTCCTCTGAAATATAAACTGGTCTGCAAAACAGTGTAATGCCAGGCACACTATAGCCCTCCATTTTTCTCCTCTCTTAATCTCTAACCCATCTGAAAATAATGAAGACCAGCATCAGCAGTTTGCTTCCTAGATGTTTATCATATATGGCACACATACACACACACACGTACAAACGCACACACTCACAAACACACAACTGTTAGACAGTGCATTTGTAGATTGGCAGAGCCATAGTTCTTGTTGATGGATGAGGTGATAGCTGCCACCCCCTGAGCCTTGGCATCATGTGAATAATTAAAGCCCGCCACCAGTGGAACAATTATACACAGCCATTGAAGAATGGGGGAAGGGACAAGGCGTGACACATGGCGAGTAGCAGAAGTTGGGGGAGGGCAAACAGACCCACCTCAAATTGAATTTGCGACCATAGCAGTGTTATCATGAGCAGCCTCACTAAGTGGAAACAAACAAATGTTTCAGTCCAAATTGTTCCCGATGGACAAGAAACTTAATCGTAGTATTGGTAGATGTGTTTAATGATTGAAGCTATGTCAAGTGACTCAAGATTATCCAACACATTTTGTGTGTCTAAATACGCCTTATTCACACAAGCCATGTGATTTGGCTTGTGCCAAGAATGGGTACAGCAGCCTTAGGGTCAGAGAGCTTGTGAGGTCACCTGTTCAGATTCCCAGATCAAATATTAACATCTAATCATGGGAAAGTGAATGGAGATATCTCTCCATTTCTCCTTGTGATTCCTCTAAATGTTCCCTTGAACAAAGCACTTAACCCTCCACTACTCCAGTGACGCTGCTCAGGGGTCAGTGAAACAAGGCTGTTGTTCTACTCCAAGGTGTGAGTGTATGTATACATGACCCCTCCTTCCCTGTGAAAATATGTTCTGTAAATGAAAATGAAAATGTGTTCTTAATTTCCCTATTTAAACAATAAAACATTAACAGCCGTCAAACTGAGGAGAGAGAATGACCCTGCGTATTTGAAGAAAATTGCTGTCATTCTTTAATAGTCTAGTTGCTATTTCTGTTGCATTGAGGATACAGAATACTTGGTGGACATTGTTGATCATTTTCACAGACCAATGTAAACAAGTATTTGAGCTCATACTTCAAGGCAGAATGAGCCGCAGGTACCGAGACAATGGGAAAACTCATCACATCATGCTAATCAAGACAGAATCAAGAGGCCACTAGTGATCTACTTGGCCCAAATATTTCACATTGCCTCGCTCACCGTGCATCATCAGCTTATTACCATGCCGATGAGACTCGTATCTGTCTCGCTCTGTGAAGAAATATTTGCAGTTGCCTTGTCTCAAAGGACATTGTCTCTGTACTGAACTGATGTGTCAGCTCACGGCAGATTGGTGGTGCAAATGCCCGGACATCCAGCACAAGCTGTTGGCATTGCATTCGTAGGGGCACAAGTATAGCTTCTGCCTTGTCTGGTACTTATATAGTATATGGCCAAAAGTCAGTGGACATCCCTACTAATTATTGAGTTCAGGTGTTTCAGCCACAACCATTGCTAACAGGTGCATAAAATCCAGCACATAGCCATGAAATCTCCATAGACAAACATTTAGAATGGGTCGTAAAGAGCTCAGTGACTTTAAACGTGGCACTGTCATAGGATGCCATCTTTGCCACAAGTCAGTTCATGAAATTTCTGCCATACTAGATGTGCCGCGGTCAACTGTAAGTGCTATTATTGTGAAGTGGAAGCGCCTAGGAGCAACAACAGCTCAGCCACGAAGTGGTAGACCACACAATCTCACAAAGTGGGGCCAACAAGTGCTGAAGCGCATAGTGCGTAAAAATCGCCAATCTGTTGGAGCACTTACTACAGAGTTCCAAAATGCCTCTGGAAGCAACATCAGTACAAGAACTGTGTGTCGGGAGCTTCACGAAATGGGTTTCCATGGCCGAGCAACTGCAAGCAAGCCTCACATCACCATGCACAATGCCAAGCGTCGGCTGGAGTAGTGTAAAGCACGCCTCAACTGGACTCTGGAGTAACTGGAGACTTCACTATCTGGCAGTCTGATGGATGAATCTGGGTTTGGCGGATGCCAGGAGAACGCTACCTACCGGAATGCATAGTGCCCACTGTGAAGTTTGGTGGAGGAGGGATAATGGTCTGGGGCTGTTTTTCAGGGTTTGGGCTTGGCCCCTTTGTTCCAGTGAAGGGTAATCTTAATGCTACAGGATACGAAGACATTTTAGCCAATTGGGCACTTCCAACTTTGTGGCAACAGTTTGGGGAAGGCCCTTTGCTGTTCCAGCATGACTGTGCCCCTGTGCGTGAAGCTAGGTCCATAAAGACATGGTTAGACGAGTTTGGTGTGGAGGAACTCGATTGGCCTGCACAGAGCCCTGACCTCAACCCCATTGAACACCTTTGGGAGGAATTAGAACGCCGATTGCGAGCCAGGCCTTCTCGTCCAGCATTGCTGCCTGACCTCACAAATGCTTTTTTGGCTGAATGGGCACACATTCCCACAGACACACTCCAAAAGCTTGTGGAAAGCCTTCCCAGAAGAGTGGCAGCTGTTATAGCCGCAAAGGGGAGTCCAACTCCATATTAATGCCCATGGTTTTAGAATGGGATGTCCAGCAAGCTCATATAGATGTGATGGTCAGATGTCCACTGACGTTTGGCCATATAGTGTATTTATGAGTTTATATTGCTTGGGTACATAAGAAATCTGTAGGGGAGCGTGCAAACGTAGCGTGTTAGGAAGGCACGCAAAACTAGGTATGCTCCAAAAGCCAGACACAGCCATGACATAAGTGGTGAAGGGGAGGCAGAAAGAGGAAGCAGGAAAAAATGACAGCCTGCAGCCCTATACCACCCACCATGTCTTTCAATCTTTCTATGATCTGAAAAAAGAAGGTAAAAAGGAACAATAGAGCTTTCAGCATAATTTATAACAACGATGTAGGGAGCCTTTGATAAGCTGCTGGAGTGCCGTTTGCTTTGTGCATCTTTGTGTTGGTGCTTCTGTATGTGTCCTTATGTGTTTTCATCTCTTGATATAAGTGAGGGGGAGAGATATCAAGTCCCTGTAACAGCAAAGGAACAGTCAATTTTGGCTTCATATATTCTCTCTTGTTTCAAAGTATTGTTCTTTGGAGACAAAAAGTGGAACACATGTATAAACTTGGCCATGGCAGTTGAGCTTCTTGCCTGAATGTGAAATCTGCTGTCTGTCTTATTTTAAATATGCCCCAATTTGTCTTTTTCGAAGCAAACAGCAACAAAATAGCATTCACCATAGTGTGGAGGGTTGCATCTCATATACTGTAAAAGCAGATGCCTAACTGCACAGACTCAGGTGACATTTTAATGCAGTATACATTTCCATAATATATTGTGTGTATATATGTGTTGTATTTTTTCTCAAACTTTGCATGTTAACACAGTCCAAAGCCCCAGCTCAGTGTTCCTGTAAAGTGCCCCCCATGTTTTTAATCTGCCATAAAATGCTATTGAATTACAGCTAATTCTCTGCCACTTCTATTCTGCCTCTCTGTCAGCCTGAATGACAACATGGTCGTATGAACTGTAATTTTCCAGTGGCCAAAAATGGATGCGTCTATCTGGTGCACCAGCGGAGATTAAAAGATTAATAATTCAGCCACAGGTCATGAATCAAGTTTTTTTTTTTTGGTCATTTCAAAGGAGCTCGCCCTGTCACCTTCGCTCAACCCCTTTGCTTCTGGTGTCTGTCTCTGCTTATTTTTGTTCAATAGAGTGGGACTGAATCTCTGTGATGTGTTGCCATGAAGTATGAGGTCAGGAAGAGCGTGTGTCATTTGATTATTGACACAATTATAGGAGTTCGAGAGAGTCGTCATGGCTAATATGAACATGTATGACACTTTGTTGAGTACTTTATGTGTATGTGGTTATGCCTGTGTCAGGGTCAGGGTCAATCCAATTGTATTGAGTGCTACAGTTAGGATTCAATTCAGAACTAATTGAATCATCCATAAATGATTAACTATGGTGGTAATTTGCCATCTGAACTGGCCAAATTGAAATGGAATTGACCTAAACCCTGGTCATTGTCCTCATTAAGCAGCCTTGAGGAACACCAGTACATCCTTTACTATTTTAGCTACATCCGCTTTTCTCCTCCCTTTTGTATAGCGTATCTGCTCGAGCTATGAAAGGCCATCATCATTGCTGTCAATGACACTGAAAGCCCCCTTTAGATTCTTACCCTCCAAATACTCGGTGATGGTCATAATTCTTCAAGCTTCTTGCAGGGATCTGTTCTGAAGTGCATATTCTTCTGTGTCACTCCAGCTTCCCACTTGATATATATCCTCTGAGCAGAAATATAAAATTGTGACCTCAAATCTTTTTCTTTCTCTCTCTAGCTAGCTACCCCACCATCCTCTCTTTCTCTCACTTCATATCTCCCTTTTCTCTCACTCTCGTTCTCTTTCTCATTGCAGTTGCTGGCTTCGCCTGGACACCTACTTCATTTGGAGTTTCATAGGACCAGCAACCTTGATAATTATGGTAAGTGTGTCCCCCCCTCTGCTCATTAACCCTACTTAGCCTGCGGGTCGGCTCTTAAATGGTCCACAGAGATCCCTTTTCTAGTTTCATCCACCCTCTCCTCCCTGCCCTGTTGAGCATATATGCCACTGCCGGGCACAGAGCCGTCCAGAAAAACGAATGAGGGGTGCACAAAATATATTGCAGTTAGTCACCCTGCTGCAACCACTGACTGAGACAGTTTTAAGAAGAACTGGTTGATGAAATCAACTTTATTTGGCACTTCCACATACATGCAGTGAATTTGTTTCTTCGCACACCCCTGACTAGATATAAACACCCCACACACGTTTTGGCGGGAAAGTCAGAGAACGAGAGAGAGAACGAGAGAGAGAACGAGAGAGAGAGAACGAGAGAGAGAACGAGAGAGAGAACGAGAGAGAACGAACTCTGCTCAGTATGCAGTGTAGAAGTAATCTGCTCTGCGATTATGATTGATTTTGTTCCCCTTCCAACTGGCACTCCGCTACCTTTCTCTATCTCCTCCTCAGAGGTGCAGAGAGACAGCTCCGGGTGCAGTTACACAAGCATAGGGCGTACACACATGCACACACACACACTCTCTCTCTCTCAACTAGGACAATCCTTGACTAAATTCATTCTTAGTCAACTAATAGTTATGTTTGTTCTACTTGGTCTATCCAACTTGTAAAATGACTACTATACATTATTTCCCTCCTTCAAGTCAATACAGGCATGTAAGGTCACCTTTAGATTTGGTATTAGATTTAGTGTTTATCCATTTAAGCTAATACCTTACAGTGAATATTGTTGTGTGGCGCCATGCAATGTGGTCACAATTTTCCACGACACAAGTCATACATCACAAGACATATTTAAATCAGTAAACAAGCTAAAAAAATATCTCACACAACTGAAATCTGACAGATTGGTAAACTAATTGAAAGATGGGGCAGCTCCATTCTCAACCCACATAATAATTTACTGTAGACTGCAAAGAAACCTAAAAATATGCAATTCCAACAAAAGCTACACCCACACACACACACACATGCAACTCTTAATGCCCAGCTTAGATCCTGTTGCAGAATCCAAACATGCATAATGCACTTTCATGCTCCAGTTTGGAGTAATCATTCACAATGGATCTCTGTGTGCCTTATGACTCACTCCTTTCTCTCCAAGATTCACAAACAAGAATATCTACATTTGGAAAGAATGGCTGGAGCAGAGATCCAATCCCCCCCCTGGGAATTTGATGGGGGGTTGGAGCAAAGATGCATTCATGAACAGAAAGGCTCAATTTTCAGACGCACCCCCCATTAGCTGAATGTCATCTGCCAGTGCACAGCAGTATACATTAGCATGCTAATTGTTGTAATTTTTGAGGAGTCATTCTATCTGAAATACACCCCTATGCTATGTCCAAATTTGACTTGTTTTCTATTTTTGTGATAAATGACTCCCAAAGAACAGGGAAATAATGAGATATCCTGAAGACGCACAATGGGTCTGTTTGAGTCGAAGTTTTGCGATTGCCAGCAGTGAAATATGAGAGCTTTTGTTGTGTTTTGACTAATTGCATTCTATTTGGCAGACGTAGGCCCAAATGTATTTGAAAATTGCCTCTCAACTCCTTCAGATGTGCTTGACAAAAATGAAAACGACTCAAGATATGATCCATCAAGAGATCC
>OOFE01031401.1:0-28470 GCA_900323365.1 Monocentris japonica | reverse complement strand
TGTACGCTTGAAAGAGAAGGTTTTTGAATACTTTTCTCATCTGGTATTCAGATAAAAGCTGTAACGTATACAGCAGTAAGCATGATGTTATGTGATGTCTTATCATTTGAAGAATGATAGTAATGCTAAACTTTGTTCAGACATTTGGCCGTTCACTAACACTCCAACTAATACCCCAAACGCTGTCAGAAGACGGTGTGTGTTTCCCAGATGCAGCAACTGAAAAAGGCAGTGGGAATTTAATCACCCTCACACAGTCTCTTTAGCCAACAACTCACATGTATGGTATGTAAGAGTTATTCCTGAAGGTTGACTTTGTGTGAATACAGTGAGATGGAATGGCTCCCTCATACAATTATGCAGCTGCCTTGTCTCTGTTTAATCCGATGTACCACCATAGAAGTTTCAGAGGATTTTGCGCTCTGTTTGGCAAAGTGGGAAACCGAGTCTTGCATGCGACATTACAACTTTGTGCTACAAAGTGCCCTGATTTAAAATGAATGGAACTGAAGCAAGAAACATACAAGCTTGATTTCAATCACTGTGTCTTCTTTCTCACCTGTCTCTGTGAATCTCTGTCTTCTCTCTCGCTCTCAGCTCAATGTGATCTTCCTGGGCATCGCTCTCTACAAGATGTTCCATCACACGGCCATCTTAAAACCAGACTCTGGTTGCCTGGACAACATCAAGTAAGAGCACTTAGATCACTCAGATATCCATTAGAAACTTCCAGAAATAGCTTTTCAGTAGAGTTGGAAAGAATGTTCTAAGATGAGAGCGATAGGCTCGCTTTCACCAAACACATTGAAACATCTGAGTTGCGTTCAGCACGGCTCTGTTTGGGAGCATAGCAACAATTGGTACAAAGACAGAGTTCAAGTAGACTTTTCATCCTGTTTCTTTCGATTTAACCATCCCCAGATTTAGGAGTGACTTTGGTTTTTGCGTTAGGTTTATTGTATTTTGTATTTAAGCCAGTGTTCTTTGTCTTACTTCCCCTTTTGGTATTTTGAAACCTTTTTAAAAGTACTTAAGCTTGTGAATGCCCAAACCAGGAATCTGAGCCCTGAGGTAAGCATCTCTCATTAAGCTGAAAGGTTGTGTCAGCCCGGGTTAAAATGAAACATGTATTCTGTTGGGTGTCCATTATTATCTGAAGAGCACGCTTGTCTGCATCGGAAAAGGCCAGGAGACAATGTGACAGAATTAACCTGGTCTTATCTCAGCGTCAACATGGTGCAGATGAATATTCATAGTGTGTGTGTGTGTGTGTGTGTGTGTGTGTGTGTGTGTGAGAGCATGTGCCTTTCAGCCTTCCAGATAACATGAAATTATAAATGGCATTATAAAACTCTATGTGTGCTGGCTTTGGTGTTTACAATCAACAGTAAATATGTGTAAATGTCTTTGATATACATTTACTCCGGGAGTACAATTTATTCAGGTATTGTTATGTCAGGGCAATTAAAATTTAGTTCCCAGACGAAAGGGGCAGACCGATTAGGTTTCAGATAATAAAGCTTAACTTGAGCTTTGATTTCCATTTGTGTCTGCCACAGGGGTGGAAGAAGTACATAACCCCTTTGCTTACATTTGGTAAAAATAGATATACCCTGGTGGACTAGTGCTTTGGTAAAAGCAAAGACCCTCCATTCAGATTGAAGACTTTTGAAATATTGCACATTCAATATAGTGGCCTCATGCAGTGCTCCAGAGGGCTCCATCTTCTGTGGATTAAAGTTGATGGGGTTGGTGGTTCAGTTACACTCATTCTAATTGCATCCTTTAAAAGTTGGCTGGCTTGATGTCAAAATGTGCATTGTTTTTATGGACCACCGGCTCTGTATGCAAAACCTTTATCTCAAAGGCAACTGGTAACCAAGGCAACCAAGAATAACCAAGGACAAATACCTCAAAAAACTGTATTTTTCACCCTTGCCGCTTATTTGTTTTAAGTAATTGTTAGAATTTGACGAGTAGCTATACTACAACTGAAAAAAGTTGTTCGAGTCTCTTTACACTGTACAGTGACACAGCATTTTTGGTCATTGTCTTAGACTTAAGCTTCTATCTAGTGTCAGGGCAGACTGATTCTAAAGGGGTACGGTTATTTTGCTGCCTATTTGCCGTGATGGATAAGGGTCCCTTTTGCTGTCTGCCTTGCCTCTTTTAAGGCACTCTGGACACATTAGTCTACTTTATGACCAGCATACTGGCTGCTGTTTTGTAGCCTCGCGTCACTGGCTGTGTTTCCTGGCAGAGTGGCCCTCGTCTGCTCTGCTCTTCTCAGCACAATGATACACACATTTAGTCTAACAGAGACTAACGCACCCAGCAGACAGATACACGAACAGATGCATGTGCATGCTCACACACACACAAATGCACAAATTTGCACACATATACATGTACAAACAGATGCACACACCCAATCACACACGCACGCAGCTTTACACGTGTGTTGTCTTTCACACACTGGCTGAAATACACACAGACACCCTGTAGGCCACACAGAAATCCCCTCGGTGGGCACTCAGGCCGATGCACTGGAGCCTGGAAATAGATCGCTCAGCAGTGCAGTTTGATTCAGTTCCAGACCAGGACTGACCCATAATGGCAGTTACCTCTTTGAGCAAAGGCTTTGTTCCAAAACAAGAAGTACACCATTAAAAATATTTTGTACGCTCAACAATTATTGCTGGCATAATAGTACAATTGATTATGGAATACAATTAAAGTTATTGGCTATCATAAGAATTGTGCTTGCAAAATATTGAGTCATGAATCTTGGCTCACAGTTGTGTCAGATGAATGGAGGCTGACAAACATGTAGCATCATACTGTTTTTCAGTGTGGATCTGACAGGTTGGGGACTGATGATCACCAAATTTGTTTTTTCATCTGTTATTGCTTGTTTATAATGCCACCAGAGTGCTAGTTAGGTTACTAAGATGCTTTAGGAAGAACTGTATTTCTTGAACTGCCATTTTTCAAGCCTTTGCACATGTTTGTATGTGTGCATATGTGTGTGCACATGCTTGTGCGGTTAGATTCATTGCCTTGTTTGCTCTGCAGAGAGCTATTGACTGTGGGAGTTCTGTGTACTGTATGATTTATCACACTGACCTCCCACAATGTACCAGGGACATGACCTCTCAGCCGTGAGTCTTACTGACCACAAAACCAGTCCACAACGTCTCAGATCAGCATTGGAAAATGGTATGATGCTGCGGGATTTTTGTCAGCCCTCATTCATCTGGCACAGTTTTTAAGCCAAGACGCATTACTCATACACATTGGGAACACTGGCTTGTACTGTAAATATTAACCAGATACTGTTTGGCCAAGAATATTCTTAATAACCATAATGGATGTTAACTGGCAGTCCTGTCCCATTTTGAACAAGTGATGACCAAAAAAAATGAAGAGACTGCAGTCTTCCAGCTCTTAACATAGATCAAAATGAAGCTCATTTGATGATGTGTTTCTCTCAGTGTTGTAAAATGCCAGACTCCGAGATTCATTTGTCTCATTTGGTCTAATGGTCAATGCTGCCCTGACCATAAGGCACAAATAACCAAGTAAAAGAAACTGGCCTCCAAAGAACGTGGCTGATATTTTGATATTTTACCTCTTACCTCTTACCTTTCACGTAACCTTTTGTTATAGTTTCTTATCAAGAAGAACTGGTTTGCTGGTGATGGCATGGGTTAATTAAGTCAATTTAGCTTAGTTTAATGAGGTGTGTCTTCTTTTCTTTCATCTTTCTTCTATTTGGCTCCTCTTTATGATTTGATGTCACATTTTCTGTTCAGATTTCATCATGCTGCTTTGTTTTAATATGAATGTTACATCTCTCTTTCGCTGTGTATCTCTTTTCCCCCAGCTTTTCTTCTTTTGATTAGCACTTGCCTCCTTGTTATGCTATGTTTATCTTTAACATCTTTCTGTTTTCCGTCTTCCATTTTTTTCCCCCCTTCATTTTAGCTACCGTTATTATGATGGATGTGTTATTGTAGAGTGGCACTGGTAAGATGGAACATTTCTTAACAAAAGGTGTAGTGTAGAATTGATGTTGTGTTTGATGTGTGTGTTTTTTTTTTCCCCTCTCTCCATAATCCTGACAGATACTGCCACTGCCATTTGATACATGGATTAGGGCATGACTTTTGCAGTGGTGTAACTAGCTTAACACGAAAACTTCTGCTTTGCGGGGCATATTTGGAAGATGATGGACTGAACATCATCTCCACACAGATAAGAAACTTCAAATGAATTATGCTAACTAGGATGATGAAGTGATAAAAATCCCCCTGCCAACATCAAAAACTTTGTGATATTGATGTCTTTGGCAAACAGTTTCACGTGATTAGCATCTCCTTTCAAGCATACCTTTGGTTAAATAATTAACTCCCCGTTGAGTTAATCACAGCATTTACTCTTTTCCTCTCGGAAACAGCCTGTAAAATGCCTTTATGCACATTTAAAAGAAGTTGAAGACCAATTGCAATCTTGTACTTAAATGACTCATGGCACTGGAATGAACGGCACCTCTGCAAATTGAGTCATTCTGAAGGAAATTGGTGGTAATTTGACACCACAGTCTAGAATACGTCTCTCCCCACAATCGTTCGGTTTTGGCATTTCAGCTTGATGATTATCACAATGAAGCTTTTCTCACTTATTTTTTCATTTGAAAGCCTAGCCTACAAGTGCTCTATCTTCTTCAGTTAAGGCCTTGGGAATGTATTTCTCAAGTGGCATCGTTGTGCGGCCCTTCAAATGATTCCGTGGGACACTTTAGGGTTTTGTAACAGACACAGTTGAGCGGCACTGAGATTGCTTAGATGAAATAGATGACATTCTAAAATTCATTTAAAATGCACGTGTGTAATGATAATTTTATTTGGATGAGTTTAATCATCACATTTCATGCCAGAGATATGAACTGAGAGGATATGTTATTGATATGTATTAATGACTTGCAGGAATTATACAGGATAAGACTCTTAGCAATGCCAATTGCGGTTTCAGAATGTTTGCATCAAGGCTCTTACGATGCAGCCTTCAAACTCATCCTCATATTTTCATCAACTATCTCCAGAAGGCGGTAAGCCGTGCATGATATGAATCGTACCCTCTTCATATCCTGTCCTCGCGGATGCATTTGTTACGACCTCTGGTGTCTGTATCATCCACCATCTCTAGAACAAAAATGCCGCCAGTTAGAGGTCAATATTTTCTTCTCTTTTTGCCCACTGCTTGTATTTCCCTGTCCATTCATGGGGCAATCGGTGTGATGAAGTACCTCTCCCACCAGGTCATTAAGACAGCCCTGGGAAAATTATGTTTAATGGTTGCCCTGGTAATTTCATAAATCATTTATTTTGCCACACACCTGGCCCATTTATAACAGCTAACATGCTAAGGTCTGCCAGCATTTATGAGGGGAGCTAGCTACTGCTGTAAACCAAGATAATTATGCTTGGCACCTGTAAATCGCTAACAGTACATGTCCCTTCCTAAAATGTGTGAATGTCTGGCCCTGATGTTTGGATGTGGATGCTGTGTGAAATCCAGTGAATGCAGCTTTTTTTTTATCTCCACTGCCAGAATAAGCTGTCTTCCCTCTTTGTGCATTGTTTTGGTATTTTCCATCTTAATGTCTAAATTTGTCCCCTGTACATTTTACGTTATTACTTTCCATCCCTTTTCTGTATGATTTAATTCTGCCTGTTTTCTTTCATTTTGTTCTTTTCATATTGCTCAGCTATCAGGATTATGAACCTGAGATCAAGTAAGACAAAAGTGGAAGAGCCCTCTATCCATAATGCCATTTTTCATTTATTCCTCCGTAAGAACAAATCAGGACCCAAATCCATCTACTGCCTCTCTGAATCATGAACATGATGTATTGTGGAGTACTCGGTTATGTTGAAGGCTGCATTAGTATGTGCAGAGCAGTCACAGCTCCTGTGTAAAGCCTATGGATGTGACACACTAGATTACGTTTAAGTGACACCTGTGTCTTCACATTGCACTCTGTAGAAGTAGACACCCTACTCACACATAGGTTACACTACAGTTACTCATGAGCTGTTAGTCATATTTTTCTCTGTCACTATCCACAGCAGGTGAGCACACAATGTTTTCCAAAGGGCTCTCATTTATTTCAATCTATCCCCCCAGGAAAATACAGCACAGTAAGAATTCACAACTACAAGACACTTAACACACAAGACACGTAAGCGATTTCAACATGTAATATACACAGTAAATTGGCTGCCAATAAAAGTGCCATATTTGATAGTCTGACCATAAGGAGGAGGAGACTCATACCCTTATTGTGGAGGGCTTCCTGCTTTACACCCACAGACCTTTGATGTGATGTATTGAACCAACGTTACTTTATTTCCATTCAATCCGAAGAATGCAAAAAGACGAGGTGCTTTAGGAACTACACAGTGCCAGACCCCCCCCGGGCTGTTTCTTTGTGGCCCATGTATGTAAAACACAAGAAGATTGAGTCATAACAGTATAGATTCTTCCATCTAACATATGAAACGCTCGATTTCACACTTTTACTAAATCTGTTTTTTCCCAATGTGCTACCATCCCATTTTTAAGTTCTTTAATCTTGGTTGCACTATTTTATCTGATAATCTGTTTCTTTTCAAACACGCAATGGCATCACTTGAAAGAGTGCAAAGGAGTAAAAAGGGTAGCTGTCCCAAAGGAGAGCGGAAAATAAAGATTAAATTCAGTTTCATCCTCATTTCTCATCAATTTCTCTCCCTCCTATTCATCTGGATTCATGCTTTTTGCCCCTCTGATAGGCAGCCCTCAATTTTCACTTGTGTTTTGATTAATTGGTGTCTCCAGGCATAAAAACGTTTGTGTTAACATGAGCTGCTTTTTTCCGTTTTCTTTTTAATTCAATGAGATCACATTCTGCAGTTAAAGTTATGGCCTTTGAATCAGCTGCACCTTATTCTTGGTGATGCAATTTGAATATACACTGATGAAGAAATACATAAAGTTTCAATGCAAGGTACAACCCAAACCATGTGTAGAGAAATAAGTTAACTTCTGCCATGGTTTGACCTCCGAGGGACCACATGTACAAACTTTTTGAGCATAATCAGTTTGTGAAATGTTTTGTGAGCTGGTTATTCTGCTGTGTTCCAGATCGTGGGTGATTGGGGCCATTGCCTTGCTGTGCCTGCTGGGGCTGACCTGGGCCTTTGGCCTGATGTACGTCAATGAGAGCACAGTGGTCATGGCCTACCTCTTCACCATTTTCAACTCCCTTCAGGGAATGTTCATCTTCATCTTCCACTGTGTCCTGCAAAAGAAGGTACGGGTTCACTCTTAAAGCTGCACTAGTCAACTTTGCACATTGGCAGAAATCTGCACATAGCACGCTCATGCTTACCAACCTGACTGATCGCTTTATACCAAAGAATACCAAAGGGATAAGAGAAGCAAAAGATCTAATGTTGATGAGTCGAGCTTTCACTCGCTGCTGTTTAGAAGACAGTTTGTATTTTACTCTAAGTTTTGATTCATCACTTCCTGTGGATGGAAGATTTCCCACCAGTATGCATATCTCAATATCTTAATTTGGACAAATATGGCAAATGTACAGGGTCTCAGTTAGTTGGGATGGGACGCTCTTCTCTATTGCAGCCCCACTTTGTGATTTAGGCTGATAAAACAAGTGTATTTTTACATTAAAAATTTTTGCCTTCTGCAGCAAATCAAGAGATTTAATTTATGGATGCACTGTATGCAAACAGTCAAGATGATTGTCTTTGGATTTGGTCCAATGACTAGTTTTTGTATTTATATGTATGTACAGGTGCGTAAGGAGTATGGGAAGTGTCTGCGTACCCACTGCTGCAGTGGAAAAAGTGTGGAGAGCTCCATCGGCTCTGGAAAGGGCACTGCCTCCCGCGCTCCTGGACGTTACTCTACAGGTTCACAGGTGCCAGGACACTTTCCATTTTCCCTTTTGTTTTCTTTCTCTTTTCTTTCCTTATTTTTTTCTTGATTTAGCTGATTTAGTTGTACATTGGTACGACATCACAGACAGAAGTCTTGGTTTTACCTTTGGGAGGAGATTGCTCAAGCTCACAAATCCAGATTTGACTGTCCCCGGCCACAGGAATATGTGAATTATTAAACTGAGTGGTAAGTCCCCTTATACAGCAAATCATTAATGGATTCTTCCCACAATGACATAAAGAATGAATTGCCATGATACACTATAATTGAACATCGCATCCAAAGACTGTGATTTTCTTCCACTGTTCAATTATAAATAGTCCTTGGAGTCAAGCATGCAGTGGTAGCCCACGATACAAGCTGGATTCAACAGACAGATCAAAGCTTTTAATTATCCACAGGGCTTTGGCAAGAGGCTGTAACCTCATGCTCAGTTTCGCACTATGAGCAAGACATAAAGACGCGGTTATTTATTTCCAACTCGGAGGCTTCTAAATGAATGTGTTATTAGCAAAGTACATTCTAAACCCACTAGCTATGAATGGTTTTTATCTGTCCAAAAATTGTCCAGTGTTGTGTGTGTCCAGTTGTTGGCGACAACATGACAAACAGTA
Source organism: Monocentris japonica (assembly GCA_900323365.1). Lineage (NCBI taxonomy): Eukaryota > Metazoa > Chordata > Actinopteri > Trachichthyiformes > Monocentridae > Monocentris > Monocentris japonica. The sequence continues at coordinate 19,849 of OOFE01031401.1, read as the reverse complement.
GTCATTATGTGGTGTTATAAAAATGTATGAGATGTGTGTTATTAGACATATACACGTGTTGAAGATGACATATCCTCTTAAGAATGCAATATTGAGCATAACACCTCTACAAAGGCCTGGGGAAGTTTTGCACGTTATTAATATTGAAAGCTTCTATGAAAAAGCACTCAAGTCCACAGTCTGAATGACTTCACCCATCCGGCAATGGAGGATTTCAGAGAGAGAGATTTGGGGAGGTGCAGTGACAGTTGCACTAAATTTTGTTAATGGTGATGGCAGTGGCAATGACTTAATTAAGCTAAGACTTTTCTGGGGCGTTTAAGGCAATCACAGGAAATTAAAGTCTTGAAAGCGTTGCTTTATTTCAAGGCTTTGTGTGACTATAATAGCTGTTCTGTCATTATTAGCTTTGACCTTCCTATTATTTTGCATGTGGTTGATCATAAATTGTAATGTGTTGCTACAGAAAGCTAAAGACGATATTTTAGTACATCATCAGTGGTTGGATCAGCCCCTTCCATTTAGAGTGTGCAGTATTGTGGCAACTAACTCGAGAGCAAGCAAAGTCAAGTAAAATAGCATGTTGTCACAAAACATTTTACGCACTAAGTTTCTTTTCAGCATCACCAAACTCATGATATATTCCTCTGAAATCTTCCGCCAAGCACTAACTTGAATTCAACTCTCTGCTCTAGAATATAGTTAGCTCTGTGGTTGAATAGTCAGACCCTTAGTTTGTGCAACAGCTCATGGGACTCTATTGGAATTAACCAAATGAACCCTCTTGAATAGAGCCTTTGCAACCTGAGACACTGAACAGGAGAGCTAGACTGATGACTTTATTATTGACTTCACCTATCCCAGTACTAATTCTCACCTTTAATTGGAAGTTACTGATTCCTGCAGCGTGTATTTTTCATGGTTACAATACTAGCAGAAAAGGCTGGCAATCTTTTCTTTTGCTTCATATTAAACTTTATTATGTAAAGCACAAATTAGAGTGTACAGTAGATGAAAACAAACTTGAAAAAAATACTAATAATACTGTAATCATTTGGAGGCTCTTTCAACTTTGATTGAGTTTATACCAGTACTATTCAAACTGCAGCCTCTCTCACTTCTGAGCTCTATCATTGAGAATACGTATTCTCACCTGTTCTGCCATGTTGTTTATCTCCACAGAGCCGCATCCGTCGAATGTGGAACGACACAGTCAGAAAACAGTCAGAGTCCTCTTTCATGACTGGCGACATCAACAGCTCTGCGTCACTCAACAGAGGTACTTGGTCACATAGCAAACATACGACCCCACAATACGCCAGCCTCAAGCTTAGCTGTCAATGAACATGTCTGCCAGGAAAATGAGGTATGGAACAATCAGTCTGTTGCAGCAGGAGTTTATCCACTTCAGTTTTTGGTGTGTTGTAGTTCTAATCATTCTCACGCTGTGCCACAAGGCTCGACACAAAACATACGCTGTATCAAGTATGCAAAAGTGAAGTTTTTCTGTAGACAGGCAAAGGTTTTGTCTGCAAACCTCCACCCAGCAGCTCATAATCGGCCCTCCTATCGTGAAGTTATGATGAATTCCTAGAATAAGCAAACTCCAAATAAAACCATAATTTTTTCCAGTCCCCAGTTAATTATTAGATAGGCTTAAATATTAGAAATGAAGAAAAAATTCACTGAGCTTTGAGCTGTGAGTTCTCAAGATCAAGGAAAATGCAATACTGTGTGAGTACATCATTCAGTTGCATTTACTGAGACAGTTCAAAGAAAATTTAATCGACAGTTATGTCTAGAAACAATTAAAAATGTAAAAATGTAACCCACCCCCTCTGTTTAACCCTCTCGAGTGATGCAATTCCGTGACCTCCAATTCCAAAACCCCTGAAACTGAAAACAACCTTGGCATATTTTCAGGAGAAACCTTTATGCAGAATGACAACCTAAAAATCAATTAGGTGGAATTCCCCTTCAGAAGCACAAGTAACAAAGTATTTTACCATAATGCATTTGACAGTAGCCCAGTGAATAGAGTTGACTTCTGAGTCTCTTGAGTTATACAGAAAATAAATGCCAATCTCACAGACTACATTTGCATTAGCAGCAAATACTGTCCTTGCTGGCATCCCTCACTGACACTCATGGCATCTCTTGATGGAGGGCTCGAGTTCCACACTGCTCACTCTGGGCTCCTGCTCCCGTAGACGCTAATGCATCGTTACAATGACAGATTAATGTTCGACAGCGGGAGGAAGTGTCAAGATCTCAATAATTAGGCACTCAGCTTAGCACCATCAACAGACGCAGCTTTTATCCACAGCAAGGAGGCTGGATTGGTGGGAGTCACGAGGAAGGCGATGTGGCGGTGGGTCTGGAGTTGAGGAAAAGCAAGGATCTTTCACTAAAGACGAGGGAGCAAATGCAAATTATTAATGCAATTTTACACCTCGAGCCTCTTATAAGGCTGGGTCTGATAGTGAAAATGTTCGAAAGAGCTCGAGAGTCTGCCGGGAAGTGCTTTCTGTCATCTCAGTGGATGCCGTATGGCACACTCACAAGCATCATAACAAACAGATGCAAATAGAATCGCACTCACCCTCGGCTGCTCCTGTGTTGTTATTATGGAATTATGTGTAGAGGAGTGTACATTTCTTCCTGATTTGTCCTTTTCATTTGTGCACCCAGCTCCTCTCCTCGCATCAGTGTTGCAGCTGACACTCTGCTGTGCTCCGCTTGAGAGGGAGCCATGCAATCATTGCATGTTGAATTTATCCCAGCATTCACGATTATTGCTACACAATCAGTGCGGTTTGGAAATTGTCCAATTTATCAAACACAGACACATCATAAGTGGGGATCTGGCATGGGGAAAAGAACTGTTTATCATTTCCAAAAGGGCTGGTGTTTTTGGAATGCTCTGTAATTAGGGCAAGTGAAAACAACAGCAGCAAGAAATAACATCAAAAACAATAAACTCATATCACAACAATATTCTAATAAATACATATGTTACTTGCGTATACTAAACCCAAACAAAACACAGGTTAAGAGTAAAAGAGGAGTTTAAATCTGTGGCATAATACTGTAATTATTTTCTAAGATATATTCTACAGGATATGAAATTATATGGATTTGAAGTCTTGACCACTGAAACTATCTTAACTTTATTTCAGCAATGTGACTATAGATGCTCAGTCAATCACAAGCCTCAATTCTACTGTTTCTTCAAGTGAAAAAAACCTGTCCCTGTCCTGTTTTTCAAAAGGGAGAGTCACAGGGCAATATTAAAGAAGTATCCTCTCTCTCTCCCTCTCTCCTCTCTCCTTCTTCCTCTGTATGACAGATTCAGAGCACTATAAAAGAACAGTACACAACACTGCTGGAGGAACTAATTGCTGTATACTTCTACCTCAGATAAACGATGTTTACCCACTCTGGCACAGTGCATAGTGGAAGCACATGCATGCGCCACCGTGGTATGCTTTGAATTTGATTTATTAAAAAAAACAAAATCAAATGTCATGTTGTCACATTGACAAGATATCTTGTAAACAGGAAGTCACTGGAAATGGATGTGGATTGGCAAATATGTTCAGCATACTTGATATTCTGTATGGTGTATTCAAACACTTGAAAATAAATTATTTTCATCACCAGTGAAGGAAGCAAATGTCAGTGAATCTTCAAATCTGCAGTTAATCACAGGGTTCAGACTGTAAAGGTTCTTTTGGTAGTGTGATATTATGTGGTTGGGAAACCGATGAGTCATTCAAGCTAGATCCTGGCAGCAACTGTCTGAGGACAACCATCGCATAAATAGAAAATGAATCTGTTCTGTTTGTGCAGTTGAGGCAAGGCTGAAAGATCCAGTCCAGCAGAAAGCAATGTAACGACCATCTTGACTCAGGGAGGACGTATCACTTTATTCAGTAACAATACACAAGAGAACAATATAAAAGGTTGACCTTAGTCCTCGAAAAAATTGAAGGAGCACCCTCAAGAAAGATTATAGCACTTGAGGTCATCAGACTGAAAATATCTAACCATAAGCAGTGGTAATGGTGCAGAGATACTGTATGAGTACAAGCTACAACAGATACTCATCTACATCGGATCATCAAATAGTTTTATGATAATTCAAAAGAGACGATCACAAGAATTTGGGGCGTATAATTTGGTGTTTATGACTTCTACTGTGACGACCAACAGTGCCTTGACTGATTACTGTTTTATGTCCTGTTTAAGTGGCGTACAGGAGTGTTACAGTATACGTCTTGTGTTTGCTATGTCAGTGCTTCTCTGTAATTTTGTCTGCTAACGTGTGTATGCCGTCTGAATGTGGAGCTTAACACTAATGCCAGGCAATGTCATTGACAATATAGAGAACACACAGTCCATCGGTCCCATTAGCCATGTCAGTCCAGCTCTGCCACTTCCTGTAGCAAAACCCCTCACACTAATGATCATGTGATCATTTGAATGTTAATGGCTGTCATTGCTCAGCTGCATCTGCCTGACTGATATGTTCTCTCTCTTTCTCTCTGTATATATCTCACTCTGTCTACCCACCTATCTGTCTCTCCACTCTCATCCTCTTCTGTTTTCTGTCCTTTCTCCCTCACTGTCTCTTTCTGGCTGCTCCAGGGGCTATGGCTAACCATCTTATACCTAATGCACTCCTGCGTCCTCATGGCACTAACAATCCCTATAATACATTGCTTGGGGAATCGGCCGTCTATAACAACCCTCTGGGCATGTACAACACACAAGGTGTGCTAGCTTCTTTTCATTCTATATCATTGTGGCTAGGGCAGTGTTTTTTAACATCTGGTCATGGGGAACCTTTAAGGTTGCACATCTTTGTTCCTGCCCAGGACATAAAAGTTGGCAACTTTATTATTGGAGAGTTGAATTTAATGGACTTGTACTGAGCTGGAATGCCAGTGTTCACCCTTGAGGGCTTTTACAGGGCTTTGATTGAGAAACACTGCTCTAGATGTTTGTCTGTTAGCAACAAAAAACTAGAGCTTTACCACAAAGGTCCTACAGCTTTGTGCTGCTGTGGGGTTTTAGCTGGAGATGTATCATGGCTCCTATCCAGAGCATGCCATTCAGTCACAAAAGCATGACACACTCACTCATTGCTGTTTGCCAGATATGGATAATGCAGGATTTCTAAAAATGAGAAAATCTGTAAAAATCAAGAATGGATGCTAATAACAATCTGGAGCCAGATACATAACCAGTAATCTGTTTAAACTGTGCTCTGATGTTGTCGATGAAGCTTGTATGCCATGTCTTCTGTCTCTCTGTTTTTACTTTTATTATTGTTTTTTTTTATGTTTCTGTTGGATTGTCAAACATTATTGTTCAGCTAACAGAATATGTGCGTAGCAGCTGCACTGCACACATGCTGAATTGGACACTGCACAGGTCACCTTTCATTGGTGCTGCCCAACATACATACACAATATACTAGGAGTTAGGCCCAAGCAGTTGCAGAAAGATTATGGCAAGTCATGCTGCAAAAACAGTGACATTTTCAGGTCCCGCACAAAATCTATAACAAAATACTCCTACACACATGTACTTTAACAACATACTAACCTATACTACACAAATGGTGCACGATGCACAAAGACGACTCAAACAACACACTACACACATTTGAAACACACAGTCTGAGCTGTCACTCTAAAACACATTGACTAATGGAGTTGTATCTCTCCAAAGCCTGCCTATACGAGAGGATTGTCATAATTGTAGATGAAAAAGCTGTCAGGGAAGGCAAAGTCATGATGTAAACAAAACCTCAGACAGGGAATTGCAGTTTGAATCAGTCATTGTCAATTTGCACTCGCTTAAAAATAATTTCATCTCAATAACATCTGATGTTTTGTTCTCGGGCGTATTCTATTTCTTTGCAATGGAAATAATTTTGCTCTCAATTTGAAATATTTTGTTTGATATTTTTGTTTGATACTTCTGAAATAAATTTAATTTCATATTTTTAAGGTATACATTATTAGAGTTCCCTTATCTAACTTAACAACTTAACAATAGTACATACTGTAACTCTATGAAACTTGAGAAGAACTGGAAAAAAAATTGCCTTTATCTTTGTAACTGTTATCTTAACAACTAAATCCTACAACTCAAATATGTATCATCATGGTAACCTAATGCTTATGGAAAGCACTTGGTAGAATAACAACTACTGTGTATTATTTTGCAGTGTATTGTGAGACAAAGTACAAGGGTCTTGAGGTAACTTGTTTACCGATATGAACATGATTTACCAATACAAGGAGTACAAGGAACCAATACAAGAAATACCCGATCAATAGAAACCACATGAGATCAGCCATCAAACAATCCACTTTATTCTGGCATCAATCTGACTGTTGAGGTCGTGTTTCTCTCTGTGTTCTCAGTTCTCATTCCAAGTCTCAGCTGTCAGTAGGCGATTGCTGTAACTATGTGATAGTCATTAACAATGAGATCATCTTTATGCCCAGGACCCCAGAAAGATATAACAAGTAGTTTGTTCAGTATATTTGTTAATGGATACGTTGTGGTCGTTTCTGTGGGTTTGCAAAATGTGCATGGTGACATAAAACAAATTGCATTCTGGAAACATTTTCTTGATGAGTCATCAGCATACTGTATGTGCACATTTCTCTTCTACCTGTCACTGTTATGCTTATTGTGTTTCTTTTTTTCTTTCCTTTCCCTCATGCTGTCCCTAAAAGAGCCCTACAGAGAGACAAGTATGGGAGTCAAACTAAACATTGCTTACCAAATGTAATTGACTTCGGTTTTACTTTCTTTTCACTCTATGCTGCCAAAGGGGTAATGAAAAAAATGTCATTCCCTTTGGAAGTAATGCTATTTTTAAGACCCTCACCATTTCAAGCAGACCTGTAAAAATCAGTCTAAATCCCAATTTGAATTTCACTGCTGTGTTCAACTACTTCATGTGGAAAAAAATCATTCAGGGATTTGCTATTTCATACACACACCAAAATCCATTGGCCCATTTGATGTCACAGTCTGAGCATTAAGCTGTCACCTCAGCATTTTCTAAGGCACATCAATTCACATTGATCTTTATTCTACTCCGTGAGAAGATACTGAACATTTGTGGCTGTGCCTTTGTTTTGTCACTTTGGTCAAGCCAATACAGAGCTTGAAGGTCTCAGAAATCAATCTTGTCAAATTTTCAAGAGCCTAACTCTAGACTTGGCATTTTTAACAAGCTGGACGGCCTTGTCTGAGGTTGAGGTTTGAATTATCCTCTACAATTTGCATTGATGTAGACAGCCTGGACAAACTGATAGAAATTGGAATCCACACATTCATGCAACAGAGAGAACAGAAAGTTGTGTCCTGATCAATGTGGTTTTACTTTGACGTATTTTAACTCATCCACTTTTACAAAGTAAACTGTAATGATATGGATACAGCAGACATCAATTTATTCTTTTTGGTCAGTAATACATAGTTATAATGCTCATGTGGGACAATATGGGTGGCATCCAAATCTATAGCTGTAGTAAGCATCACTTTGAGTGTTAAGTGCATGGCTATGATGTGGTTTTGTGCTTTAAGTTTTGTGTTGTGTTTTGTGTGCTTGAACTTTGTGTCCTTTGAGTGTCACACCTTTATCAGTGTTTTCACCTTTTAAGTTTTTTTTCCATAGATTCATTAGTTAGATTTAACTAAAAGCAATATAAAATGGTCTGAGAAGATATTTTCTGTTCATGTTTACTTTATAAGTAACAAGGTAAGTGTGTATGATGTTGATATTTATTTAGTCTTTTAATATACATATGTTATTGCTAAACCAAATACTGTTACCACAAAGTGCATTTTATTGAACTGCAGATGACACTACCTGCTGAGCATGCTTGAGGATCAGGACATATTTTAAAATAAAAGCCCTATATTGTGCAATTTGTGTATGTAGAAATGGCTGACATTTAGCTGTGGTAATTAGATCCCATCAGATTTCTCACACGTCTATCCTACCTCCAACCCAACCCATGTTTGTCATTCCAGAGGGAATCCTGAACAATGCCCGGGATACAAGTGTCATGGATACTCTACCACTGAATGGTAACCATGGCAACAGCTACAGCATCGCCAGCGCTGAGTACATGAGTGACTGCGTCCAGATCATTGACCGGGGCTACAACCACAAGGAGACCACCCTGGAAAAGAAGATCCTGAAAGAGCTCACTTCCAACTACATCCCCTCCTACCTCAACAATACCCATGAGCGCTCAGCCGAGCAGAACCGGAACCTAATGAATAAGCTGGTCAACAATGTCAGCAACGGTGGCAAGGACAGCGGCTATGGAATGGGCATGGGCGTTGGGGTGGGCATGAATGTTGCGCTGGGCCTGGATGACCATTCCTCCTTTGGTCCGCACCATGATGAAGGCCTGGGCCTGGAGCTGATTCGTGAGGAGTCTAATGCCCCCCTGTTGCCCCAACGGCCACCCCCATCCCTGCAGGCAGTGGACAACCTCCACAATCACCTCCACCAGTCAGTGCCACCTCCCCTTCCACTGTCCCACCACCCCTTCTCCTCTGCCACGTCTTCCTCCTCATCCCGGAGGAGAATCCCCCAGGAGAACAGCGAAAGTTTCTTTCCCCTACTTACTAACGAGCACACCCAGGATGAGGGCTCATCACCCAGCCACAACCACCAGAGAGACTCCCTCTACACCAGCATGCCCATGCTGGCTGGCCTGCCTGATGTGTCTGCAGCATCTGCCGATGGCTCCAAGGATGCTGGGGACACCAAAAGTCCAGAGGCCAGTTCAGACGACGTTTACTACAAGAGCATGCCCAACTTGGGTTCACGTAACCACCTCCATCAGCTGCACTCCTACTACCAGCTAGGGCGGGGCAGCAGCGATGGCTTTATTGTGCCCCCCAACAAAGAGGAGTTATCCCCTGAAGAGGCCCACCAGGAGCCCTCGCACCTTGTCACCAGCCTATAGACCCCCACCACCACCGCTCCAGTGTCCCCTCTATCACCGTGGCCCTCTTTTCTTCCCCGTGTCCCCTCATTTGATCAGTCGTTGGCAGTGGTAGCCTTTCTTTTTATTCTGTGTCCTGAAGACTGAGGCAGAGAAAATAACTCTGTTCAATTGCTATTACTGACCACAAACAGAATAATAATTGCTACGTTTGGTGGCTAATATGTGACTTAATTTGGTTAGACATGCAGGAATCTGTTGATGTTGTGTTCCTCTTTTGTGAGAGGCTCAGACCCTGTGTGGATTGATGTGTTTTGTCTCAGTGTGAGGAGAGACAAGTACTCATGCAGGATTTTTAGGTCTTGGAGATATAGTCTGACAGTCCAAAGGAACTACAAATGGCCCAAAAACTATTTGATGTGTAGACTACACCAGAACAAATGGGAAATTTAAAAGACTATTTTATTATACTTCTGTATCCATATTGGCTTTTTGAAAGAGTTTCTTCCTCTTTGGTGAGTTGCAGCACATTTTGTTTGCTGAAGTGTCCCTGCAATGAAAAAAACTGATTTTGAACAATTACCAGGAAGGAATTATTGATTGTATGTTTTGGAGCATAGCTGTTCTTTTTTGTTCCGTTTTACTGTAATAACAGTTGTTAAAAAGAGGGAGAAAAAACTAATAAGAGAATTATGAGGTATTTCTATGTAATTGTACAGATACTAGCATTGCACATAATTGTATGCTTTTTTTGTTCCACCCAAACCCTTTGTCTCTGTAAATGTAGTGGTTAGGAGCAATTTTGTTCTGTTGTGCTGGCCTTTCTGGGTTTCTGATACCAGTCTGTTTTTTTTTTCTCTTTCATCACTTTCCAAGAAACAACCATCCAAATAACGACAAAATAACACAAAGAATCACAACAAAACACTTATCGTACAGACAGTTTTGTGCAACGTATCCACTTTTGTTTTCAGGCCTGTTTTGAGTTCCCGTTTCATTCATTTATTTCACTGTGTAGATAGGAGAACTCTGATTCAGTCAGCTTGAGGGGGCAGAACCAGTCCTAAGTGTCCAAGAAGTTAAAGTCCCACAGAAAGGTGCATAGTGCATTCTGCATTTCTTTTGGCATTCAGAAGACTCTTGTGCTTCTCAGAGGGAGAACAAATTGAATATTGATGAGCACTAGGCACTTGTACAAAAAAGAAAGATGGCTGTTTTACTTATTAAAGAAAGAGCTTTTGGAGTGAGAAAAACTGGAAAAGTGTTTTTCTTTTTCTTCCTCGAGGGAAATATATATTTATTTATTTGTTAAAAAACAATAATAAAGTGGAAAATGGAGGTAAATAAGTTTAGTGGCACAGATTTTATTATCAGCTATGGTTATGGCTTTTTATTTATTCCTTTTTGTATGGGTTTCCAAGTTGAATGACCTCATAACATAAATATTTGTTGTAACAGTGAAACTTGTTTGCCAACAAATAAATTACTTATTAAGATTTATCACATAGATATGACAGAAGTTCTGGTGTTTTGTCTGGGTCTTGGAACACTTTTATATAGAAAATGCTAAGGACCTCCAAATGAGGGAATGATTGATTCTCTTGTTAATTAATGGTTAATATCGCTCGGTAGCCCTCTCTCCATACTTGTGCCAAAAGACCTGCAACTTTAGTCCAGGAACAGTGGATGTGCTCTGTAAGCTCTGTCCTGCTTTACAGTAGTAACAGTGATTTCATAAACTTACTGTAATAAATGTTGAAATACCATTGCTGGCGTAACCTATGAATTCCTTACAGATGTATTTAACATGAGAACAGAGTAAGCCGTGAAGAAGTCAGGAAAGTCATTTGGATCATCCATCATGACATGAGGCATGGAGGAGAGGTAGGTATGCTTCGTCCTCTGAAGAAACATTTCAATCACAGTATTTTCTTGTTTAGTACTGCAGCAGTAGCTTACTGTACTGGGCATACTGAGTGAAGCTCTGTGTCAAGGTGCTGACGCAGAGCATGACTGTCTCTGCTTCAGGTTTTGGGGATATGATTGTTTCACAAAAATGATTATTATTGTATGATAAAAGGACTGTTTGTCAAAGGTCTGTCAAAAACTGGAAGGTAATGATGTATTTTCAGTAAGTAGACATAAAATAACTTGCTTAAACTCTGTATGTATAGGTAGTCATATTCACTTTCATCTCCCTCAATTACCTCAGCAGCAGTAATCAGTGCACATTCAGGAAAGTAGATTTTTTGATTCAGCATCTATATTATATGTGAAGTAAATGTAGTCTTTCAGTAGAGATATATAATTTACAGAGAGAGATACAAGAAACCGAGTATCCAAAATACATACAGATTGTATCTAATATTATTGGGGGGGGAAACAGAGAAAATGTGACTACTTATCAGACCTGAGTCCAAATAGTATTTGCAAATAATTCATAGCAGTGTAGACAAAACAAAGGCTTAATGAAAACATTTTTTTTCCCCAAGCGTTTGCCTAAATCTAATATTAAAACCTGAATTGAGAATATGAATGAATCCTCATCAGCTTGTAAAACACGTACAGTACCACAGTTAATTTTAGCCCCAGACGATTTGTATATTCTGGATTAAGTGCATGATATTACAATTTTAGAGTTTAATATCAAGATATATCATCAAAAGCAGGAAATCACTACAGCCGTGAACCTGGTTTACAAAATCCTTGCTATACCAGCATTCTATTCAGTAGACATTACCCAGGGAATGATAATAATTTTATGCAATAAGCAGTCCCAGATTTTCTGAAATACAGTACTTCTCTTTGCAAATTCTGCCTGCTTTGCACGCAGAAAAGCAGAATTTAGCCCAGATTCATGGACTTGGTGCAGTGATTGATAGCTAAGTCATTGTGAAAAATTGCGAAAGATGTGTGACTCATCTTATAACCACCTGGATGTCACACTAAAAGATGGAGGGGGCCTGAGGTCTGGCGCTGCTTCCGGCCCATAGATATGCTTCGGCCTGGATCTTCACTTAGAGATATGATTTGGGTGGAAAGAAAGTGCTGTGGCTGTCACTGCCGCATCAGTTTGACTGGCATTTGCAAACTGGGCAAGTTCATGAAATGTGCTGAAGAAGTGACTCTGGTCCCTATCCACTTTATTAATGAGTCATTATGCAAGCTCATAAGCTGCCCCGGGCCCTGCTGCTACCCGCAAACATGCTTGCACGGCACAAAATGCAGTGAGAAAACTGCAATACAGAATCAAAGCCAGGAAAGCTCGAACCATCGAGATGAGACTTGGCTTTGACTTGGGATGCTAATGCTGAAACACAAATGTTTATTGGCACAGAGTGGTTGCAGACTGCAGTTATGTTCTTACAAGCTGATCAGACATTCTCAAAAAATGCCATACGGTATCCTTTATCCATATTGTTTAGCTGTATGAGAATATTCTCTCCCTAGCACCAGCTAAATGGAGACATTGATTTCATTGGCCAGACTGCCAGACTATAGATTGAAATACTTAATTGGTATAGGTTTCCTGCTTACCTCCCTAACTGCAGAGTAATTGTTGACATGTGCTCAATGCTCTCAGAATAGAGCGCTTGGTAGCCCCCAAAAAAGCAATCGATATGTTAGTGCTGGGGCTTGGCTTTGGAACCTGTCACACTCACAACCATCCTAACTACGGTTATGTATGTATCTACCGTATCATTTAAACAACCAGTTTTTGTTCAAGGCCATCCGATCCTTGTCAGTAGTATAGCAGCACGAGTACTCTCATGTTCACGGGAGGGTCAACCAACAATAGAGCAGATGCCCGTGATTGTAGGAATTGCTTATTTCCAAAGTCCCCTGGGGAAGTTCTCTCTGTTAAGACGTTCGGCTAGACGATCCATGCGACTGGAGATATCCTTGTTGCTGACAGCGAAGGGCGATGTCCACTATCCCCGCATCCCTCCTCCAGCACTTCACCGCTCTTCAACTCCCTCTATCCCATCTCTCCTAAAACCATGCCGTTCTGTCATCCAGAAGGCGAACTAATTTTTGTGGCACCATTTAGCTCGTTCGTTTGTTAGCCTTAATATAACTGCAAATTACGCCCCTTTGGTGTATTTTTGCTTCACAAATCCACGTTGTTTACTTCGGCGCACAGCATTTAATATCACATTATTTTGCGTGTACGTTTTTTCACCCGTATGATTGGTACGACAGCTTAATTACACAGTATTTGAAAAGCTTTTTTAGGTTCCTTCACTCAACATACATACTATTGCATAGTAAATGGACTTTATCAGGAATATGTGTTTATGTGTTTTTTGAAAAAAATGGAGCAGCAATAAACCATTTTCCTTCCAGCTGTAAATAGTTCCCATTCTAGGTCTGAATGGAAGACTGGACAGTTTTGTGTTTTAAGACATTTTTACTTCTTTTCATGCGACAAACTATACCGGATAGGTACTGTGAATATTGCAGCACGGGGGGGCATAGATGCATTGCCGAGACATGTTGGATGTGTTGATGATCGTGAGCTGTCCTGCTGAGGAGATTGTATTGGAAAACTGCTTTCGGCCGTACGTGCCGGCACCTCTGAGTGCGGGCAGTTGTGAATATGTGCCTTCACGTATGGTTGTGTGTGTGGACACGTGCCTGTATGTGCGCACATGCGTGAGTGAGAGTAAGTGTCGAGGAACACCTGCATGTCATGTGAATGAGGAGCATGTATGAGTAGGTCAGATGTGATATATAAAATGCCACATTTCATATCTTGCCCCCTGGTGAAAAATCAATGGCCGAACGCCTGGCAGAATTCCAAATGAAAGGTGAATCAATGTCATCTCCAGCTTTGTGTTTTGGGACAACTTGACAGCACTAGCACATAAAGCAAACTAGCTCTCTGCCTTTTTCAGTCGAGATAACATTGATTTAAGATAGAGGGCGGGGGGGTTTGCCAATGTTTGCCAAAGTGTTCAAGAGTTGGGACAAGGTGTGGTTGAACTTAAGAATGATATTACAACTGGGCCAGTTTTGTAACTTAATTTCTACAACAACAGAAAAAAGCAGAAAATAACTTTTGTTGAATTCTTACATTTTTATTCATTAACCTTGATTAACCATGACTGATGGAAAGATTGGTCTGTAGATGTTAAGCCATTTAGCACCTATACACACAAATGGTTGCCATGGATATTTTCTGACCAATCTAGCAGCAGATGATCCCTAGCCTTACACATTAGCTCACTCAATCTGCTAAATGTTAATTTCAAGTCAATTAAATAAGTAATATTGTGTATTTACGTCTCCCATGCATCACCCTATATTTTTAATTCACTCCCGGGTGCCCCTGTCACTTTTTTCTCTCATAAATATACTCATATTATGTGTCACTGCCTTGTTTTATGACAGACGGGTTAGTGACAAAACCCCCTGTGACCCTTTATGTCTGACAATATCACAACACTGACTCACCAGGGAGCACGCTGGCCCCTCATGCCATGGGCAAACAGGCCACGTGACGTTCACAACAATCCTCTGTGAGTTCATTTGGAAGATAATTTTCAGCGTGGAGATGGAGCAAGCCAAGCCAGGAAAGCGGTAATGGCTGTCCAGGGACTGCCGTGTGTTACTGCAGGTCACAGGATGGAGTGTGCTGCACATAACATGATCTTTAATGCAGCATACTTTGAGCCAGAAAGGCTACTGCAGCGAGATGTAGTTCACCTGTAACTGTACGCTCATGGTCATGGTCTCTCAACAGTCTGCGAGCCCTTTAGTCCCTCCAACTGTTGTCTTGTTTACACAGTCATTCTGGACTTGAGATTTTGCAGCGAGTTGATCTGAACAAGTGTGTTACAAGGCTGTTCTTACTGAGATGTCATTGGATTACATACCTGGTGAGTTGTGCCCTAAAACGTGCCCTGGGATGAAATAGTTTTACCTGTTTTTCAGACCTCAAATACCTTTTGCAGAGGAGACGGTACCAACTGTTAACATCTCAGGAAGAAGACAGTTTTTAGAAAATGTTCAAAATTCTTTGCATAGAAATGTACTGTTAAACTTAGATTGCTGTGAAAATGCATGTTAAAAAAAAAATCAGATAGTTTCATATATTCATGCCATTGAATTAAATGAAATAGCTCACCTGCAGTCATACAATATATTTGGCTATATCAACCAATATAAAAAGATGTTGAGAAATAAATATGAAAATAGCGTTTTTTTTGGCCCGAGACTCCCATCGGGAGTGTTTTACTGCAATTATTAGATGTTGCTTATGGTAGCGGAGTACGAAGGTCGTATTTGTAGGTCAGAGATATAAAAGTTGTTGTGAGATTGTGACAACCATAATGACACCATAGTTATGCTTCTCACAGCTCGAGATGAATGATAAAAACATCGTGATAAAGCTGAAATAGTTCTGTCTGCAAGCCAGATGGCATTCAATGATGATGTCTGGCTTCCAGTCAAGGTGGACAACAGACAAGCCAGTAGTTTGACAAGCCAACGGATTCCATACTCGCCATTGCCCCCATCCGTCCCACCTCTATGGCCAATCAGCAAAGATAATCTTTTGAATTAAGAGGAAAAAAAATCCAGGGTGAGCACTTGGATGAGATAAGTCCCCTTTGTCAGTCCGGGCAATGGTATTTTAATTAAATATATGAACACATGGTCCAGCCCCAGATGATGAAGTCTAAACAAAGATAGCATCATCTAATCAAAGCCAGTCCCGTAGTGTTTCAAGGGCAGAATTATTTTCTATTAGGGCCCCTCTCCCCGGGGATTGAGCCAATTTTCTTTATTATGATAGAATCAGCATATTGTAGATTGAATCTGGCGATAGTGTCACAGCGGGATAGGTGTGCTGGTCCCACCAGCATCTTAAAACCTTTTCTGCACACGTCCAACCTGCAGATATTTTCCTTTCTGATGATCTTTTTTTGATCTTGCTAGGACTGTGGTTATGCTCCTTTGAAACAAGGAAGTAGACCTTTTGTTGTTGTTAGCGCACAAGATCGCTGTCTTTGGTACAAATGTTTTCACTGACCCATTAATCTCTTGACCTTGCCCGATTGTAATCGGTGTTCCTTCAAAATATGCCATTGAGGACCGTGATAAAGCTATCCATCGTGATATGCCTCCATTTCAAAACACTAAATGAAGTGGAAGCATTTGTAAGGTAGAACCAAGAATTAACTCTGTTACACTCGCTAAGACAATAAAAATATAATCTTCTGGATTCTCTGTGGATACTGTTGATTGGACACTGCTGCGATCCAGCAATTTAATGAGATCTCCTAAAGGGATGCTCTCACTAATGTGAACACATCTGCTTTCATCACAGGGGCTGGATATGGCTGGATGCTAATACTAACACAGTTTTATACCATGCATGCTAGCAACTAATGGTACACAGTTAGCGATAAATGATGAAGTCATAATGTGCCATGTTTTCTAATTGGATCACTCAGCGGCTTGGTTAGGTCTGGATTTTTTGCAGCATTTCTTGGAGGAGGAGAGATGCCCTCTGGGAAGTGGAGGCTCAAGTTGCAACACATCTCCTGAGACAATATCTTTCCCTTTCCTGCTGTCAAAACAGTTGACATCTAAATATGTAGATTGTTATTTCTAGATGTGAATAGTAGTACTAGTTTCCAACTTCAAACCATAATTTCATTGCAGTGATTTAAACTCAAATTGCATTTTATTAAGCTGGCATGGTGCAAGGTGCTCAGTTTCCATATTGCTATCACAGGATATGTGTTTAAAAAAAATCTACAATTAAATGCTGCAGAATTGTGGACTATTTGAGAGGGTTTTGGGATCTGTGGAATGATGAAGTGGTTTGGTTCCAGGATTCGAACAAACCAAATCACTAATTGCCTGAGTGTCCTTGTGCATCCTTAATTGGCTTAATTTCAGCCAATGGCCCTTTGAAACTAGATGTCAAGGAAAATGCTGCAAACTAATTTCTGGGTAGATTAATTGTCTGAATTAGTCAAATGGATATGGTCTTGAATTACATAAAGTGAGAAATTATATAAGCACATGAGCCCTGTGGAATATGGTATAAAGATAGCGGGTCAATGATTTTTTATTTCACTCTTCATATTTTTGCATCGTTCTTGTTAGGTTATGTATTCTACTATATAGTTATATAGTATAGGTTAGTGAGCTTGGGGTGCAGTTCTGAGATATTGAGCATCAAATATTTGACATACCATCTGGCAAAAACTGTTATCTTTTTAAATATTAAACCTCCAAAGGCTCTTTAAAAAAAAAAACTCTACTCAAAGCATAAAGATCACGAATGATTCCAATTCCTTGAGGACCATTTTTTGAAGAGGTAAGCTTTCTCCTCTTTATTCTGAGGGAATAAAACCAATGATGCTAACGAGTATTCACTTCTTGTTAATATTCCCATGTCACCTTTGTTCTTTCTTCATCACTTTGAGGCCTCCACATGTGCCGAGGTTCTAAAGCTTTACACCCTTCAGCTGTGTCTTCAGCGTGAAACACATAATAGGCTGTGGGTGTGCTGGAACACCTTCTGTCCTGCTAGCGCCACTCACATTACCAGGCTAACAGAAATGCATTTTCATTTTTGGAATATCAAACGAAAACATTTGCACAGCTTCAACGGGGCGCCATTTTTTTCCAACTTACCTAATGATGATGTCAGTGTTGGTGATGAATATTTGCCTCCGTATTTGATTGGGGTGCTGACAAGCCATGCAGCTCCTAATGTAATTAACAGAGTTGAATTGGTCTTTGGCTGATGCATAAATGGTGCAGTAAGGATTGACGTTTTAATCCCGTTCCTGACGTTACCAATTTTATATTTTTCCCCCATTCTTGTGTATTTCAGAACGGCTGCCATAGCAGAAAAAGTGAAGATCTAATGACATATCCACCACTTGAAAAAAAATTACTCTAGCACGTTATGGGTCACTATTAGAGTTATTTTATTTAATGACTGAGTCGTCTGTGTTTTTCTAATACTGACTGAATTTCAAGTAACTTTTTTTAACTTTTTGATTTTCTTCCGCATCCTGTATGCAGTATTTCACCCGTTTGATCAGATACGAACTGTAAATCAGAAAAACGTAACTAATTGTACTTTGATGTTACTTTCTAGCTTTTTTCTTGCCACCACATTCCTGTTGACAGGACACAGTGACGGTGCAGAATTGCAATTGTGTTGCCATTGCTAATAATAACAACAGGATATTTTTCTGGGGGCATTTTAATTTTTTTCATTTTGATGAAACAATTTCCAGCTCAGTTCACTCATCGCTTAGGGACAGTGCAACTTCATAAATGGTTATGTTCACAGGAGTGCGGTGTAGGATAGATTTATTCTCTCTGCTGTACAACAGTGAATCTGTTTTTTGCAATGATGAAGACTTTCATCTCACTGAGTCATTCCTCACATTTTCTATTGTAGAGCTTCATGGATTCAGACTTCTCAGTCTTGGGATTTGAACCAACAGCCTACAACAACCTGCACTGATAACTAGGCTATCTTGCATGTAATGACTGAGTTACTAGTTGGAAATAGGAAAAAGGAATGTGTATGACATTGACTTCTCTCCACAGTTTGAGTATGAGTAAAGGTACAGGTAAACACGTCTTACATGAAAAACACATCTCCAGGCTATTTGGATTTTTTTTTCTTGCATGTGCAAAGTTTCATTGCAAGAATAAGCACATTTATGCCATGTTCTGGGTGAAGTGGGGATTCTGCTGATTCTTACTGACAGAAGAATAAATATAAACTAGACAAAGCAAAATGGTTTGAATACATTTATACACAGTACCATGTGACCCAACATGGAAAAACAGGCACATTTTTCATAGATTATTGATGTTTGCAGAATTTTAAAATGGTATGAGACATAATAGGAGTCAATACGTTTTTAAAATGATTAATTAAAAAAGTGCATTTTGATAAAGCTCTTAATCTGATGTAAAATGGGTTTCCTGGGTTCACGGCAGGGGCAAATTTAGGACATTTGGGGGGGTTTGGGGGCTTCATACAATGTATTCAAGAAGGGGACAAGAAATCCTCTCCATGACACTGAGGAGCAGGTACTTATCCTGGAACAGATTTTAGAAGGATACTAGGCATACAAATATCATAGAAAAACTATAAGACCCTATAGTAATATTATAAGAATACTATAGCAGATTAGAAAATACCATCAAGTAGGATAAGGTCACTATAAACTCACTGCCAAGTACCACAGACGTTCTTATAGGAATGTTATGGGAATATTATGGTTTTTGCTACATTATGGTTTATGCTACAAATTTGCTTGAAGTTCAACAATATTTTCCTTATATTATAGTACATAAAGCCTTTTAGGAGGTATGGATACAACGTATTCCAGAAAGGGAAAAGAAATCTGTGATAGATTTAGCCCAGAGAAACAGACTAGTATACCATACAAAGGACCTGGTTCCTTTCAGTGATTTGTTTTAGTGTGTTAGGTTTAAATTAAAGGATCCATTGCCTTTGCATGGATATAGTATCCAGGCAAAGGTCCAGTTGTAACAGTAGTTCTGTTCTATTGGGGGTACATTGTAATACATTTGGGCAATAAGCTTAGAGCCGTTGTAGTCTCATCATGGTGAAATAGTACGACTTCAAAGATTCCTCTCTCATCTGTCTTGCCTGATTACTTTCTTACCTGGCTGCTGTACATTTTCTGTGGTTCTTGTGCTTTTCATCAAATACTTTCTTATATCCATGTTTGGAGAAACAGGTTTCTTTGTAGGCTATCTATGTTATATGTACTTTTTTGGCTATCATGAGAGAAGCTGACATTTCAGTAATTTTTGCTAACATTATACCTGGCAAG